>PKQL01000034.1:0-105782 GCA_002916455.1 Penicillium sp. CF05
TTTCTGGGGTGTGTATGGCTCGGACATGGTTGGTAGTGTATTGGGTATGGTAAGGCGGATGAAAAAGTGATAAAAAGGCGATGAAATTGATGGTAGAGTTGATAGAGACCGGGAAGTGAAAGGGTAAGAAGAAAAGGGCAGATGATAGGGAGTAAAGAATGAAACAAACAAACAGTGGGCGTCACAAGGGGGTATAGAGTACGAGATGCAAATACCTGATGCTGCATTGCAACGATTTATAGCTGGAAATGATGCCTACTAATAGGTAAAAACATATGACTTTCAATATACTTGATCATGAAGCAGAAGTTTTCGCTGACTTGCTAAAGCAGTGAAACCATTTCACCTGGAATTAAGGAGGCAGTCATACCAATATATGCATTGATTGTTGACCGTCCCTCCTTCTCCTAGCCACCTTGCTTTCAGATTGTATAGCGGAAAAGCAATTCAGATGAGAGCGTAGTGAATTGAAAGTAGAGGTTGGGGTACTGGGTTGGAAGCAACTTTCCATCCCTACGTGTGATGTGATCGTAATTACATCCACTAAAGAGTCCAATTGGCGATATCGTATCTCTTGAGAAGGTTGGCACCGTCGAAGATTGGACCTTGAAATTTATACCAGCGGCGTGGGAATATTGGTGGGTCTGGCCGTCATGAGTCAGGCTAGAGAACTCACGTAGTATGTAGTTTAAGGAATAGAGGGAGTCCTAGCAGCCGGGTGCTGTGGTTGGGAGCATGGGTCATGCCGTAGGGTGTAAAAGAAGGAAGTTGGCTGCGTCCAGACAAGTCCCATGACAAATCCCATGCTATTGTCCCCTGTGTGGGCTGAGCCTTTCGCCTATGGAATATTGCTCAGTCGAGATGGACGAGCATGCTGGAACATGACCATTTCCGTGAAGTGTCTGAACGAGACTTTGAGGTCACGACACCCTGGGGCTATTCATGATGGTATATCGCCTTGAAATCATGTTGAAAACCCATGTAAAACTCCCTCCGATAATGGCGTCGTTTTTGAAGAGAACACAATTTGAGGGGGCACACCTCGGTGACTTGGGGTGGATGTGTATGTAGTATTCGGAGGATAGCGAAGTGCGAGTCAGGTTCAACCTGTAAAAAGACCATTGTTCATTAGCTCCTGTTTCCTTCTTAAGGCTAAGGTATTGTCGAAGGTATCGTACCCTGGGGGCTGCAATTCACTCATTCGGCAAGTGATGTACACACTTCTGCACGAATTTTTCATCGGAGTTGGATGAAAAAGAACGAGAAGAACGATCGCCCGATGGTTTGGCTGGTTCGTTCTAACGGACGGCTCTCGTTCTCTCTTTGTTATCGAGCGCCTTAACGACATTCTCGAAGGCTCCTAGAATTTGGTGGGACATATGGCTCCTGATCGAATATTACCGGGCGTATGCCGAGGGACCTTTCCATGTTGAGGACAAAGTCCATGTCGATCGCTTGCCAGAGCGCAGATTCGGCATATTCCTGGCCCAGTTAGAGAATCTTCCATTATTGCTAGCTAGAATGAATATGACATACCTCGGCAAGCTAGACTCCAGCAGCCTATGGATTCTTGTCGGTGCAACGGCTCTAGGATCTTCTGCCGAATGACCACACCATCTGTAGTTTCGCTGGCTAGAGAACGAGCACACCGGAAGCAGACCGGTATAGCCAATAGTGAGCAACAACCAGAGGCGAATCCGACGATACGATCAAAAATTGTCAAATCGGAGGATTTTGCATCCCAGATAGTGGATTCATTTATTATTGCATCGCTAGAACTCAGGATAAGCACCCGAGTCGATCTAACTTCTCCGAAAGGGGACAATCAACGACAGCGTGCCCAGATGCTCCGCTCCAGTCCAATCCATTCCATCCGCAAAATATCCATACGGTGCTGTAGTGCCCACAGCATATTCTGAGCGGCGAAGTGCTGTGAGTGGGCAGTGGCTATGATAGAGTATACGATCAAAGAAATGTCACCTTCGAGGATTTTGTATCCTGGATAGTTTTTTGTCGTTTGTAAGAGTCTACCTAGCATCACTAGGAGAATTCAAGGTTCCCGCAAGGTCCGATCAACGAGTCCGGGCCCAAATACTCTGCTCCAGTGCCATGTCGTATTCCTCGCGCCCTTCCAGTTCAAGCAATTCCACACGCAAGATCTGCATGCGTTGCTGTAGTGCAAATAACATATTTTGTGCCAGAACGTGCTGGGGGTGGGCTGTGGCTATGATGCCCTGGGCCATGTTGATGATCATATTGGCCTCTGCGAGTATTTCCGTTCGATCGTGCTCTCGTTGGTCCCTCTGTATTCGGAGGCGAGTCAAGAAGTCCATCTACCAATCGCCAATGGTGGGAATACGCTTGTTGTTCGCCACCTCCATTTTGTTAGCTTCATGTGTAAGCATGGGTAAGAATGGACATGGAGGAAACAGAGTTTATCTCACTTTTGATCGTCTTGTAAGTTAAGTCTCACTAGTCTCCATCAGCTTTTGCTTCATGGTAGATCTCGCTAACCGTTGGATGGATCATACGTTGGAGGTTAAGTGAAATTAGTTGTGAGATTGGAAATCAGAGGAGGAGAAAGAGAAGAGAGAATTCTCAGAGATCATTTTAAATAGTAATTGCTACGAGTGAAAGCGCGTTTTTACGATCCAAGACCGCCACGTTGAGGAAAGAGCAAGGAAAAGTCTGTCTGAACAAAAAGTGAGAATAAATTGCCCAGGGGGAGTTCAACGATGGCTAACTATATAGGTCACCTGGGCACTAAGGAAACTAGAAGGAACAATCCGACATGGAATAAAAGTATTCCTTGCAGCTGCACGGAACCCAAAGGATAAGTAATCCCAACTACAAAGATAGTGGTATTTATAGAATGTTCCACGCAGAGCATCCGCTAGAGCTGGCCACAAACGCTGAAATTCAGACATTATCTACGATATAACATGCCCGTGCAAAGATCGCGGTGCTATCGCACACTCGTGACGCGCTGTGGACTTGGGTTTGCATAGGTAGCTACGGGTTCTCATATCCCAACTTTGGAATGTGTCAATACCAATGTAGAGAGTGACATTGTCGGATAGGAAACATATATGGGTGAAACTTAGATGGCTAACTAAGTACAGCAAAGTGCATTGTCACTTGAGAATAGGAATAAAGTACCAAATAAAGTGAACAAGTCAGATTACAAAGGATTTCATGCTCTCATGGTAGTTAGAATAATCTCCTTCGTTGATAAATGTTTATTTTCTATCTGTACAGGATGGCAAAAGGGTAGTCGGAGCTCAAAAGACGCATTATCACTGCTCCCAGAGCATACGGACCATGTCTTGGTCGAACTCATCGGATACGCCTAGAGCGACCATTTCGTTCACCAACATCACCATGCGTTGCTCCAGGGCCCATAGAAAGTTAGGCCAGAGGCATCCATTACGGTAGGTGAGTGAGATCAGCATACCGACTGTATGCATAATAGACCATCCCTCTTCCATGATCTGGGCACGGGCGTATGCCCGCTCATCACAACGGACTCGGATGTCCGTGAGCAGCTCTAGTTGGTCCTCGCTAAGAGTAGGGATTGGCTGGTGAGTAGCCACTTCTTTTGTATTAGCTCTGGGTTCAGATCGGAAGCGGAGGATCACGAGGAGGGGCTGCGTCACACTTCTGTTGTAATTTCCTTAGTCTCAACCTAGGTACTCTTTGTTAGCCTTTACCTTCTAGGTCTCACTTGCTCCCAAATGGATCATACCTTGTAGCATTGATAAAAAAAATGGGGAATGTGAGAGTGCAAGTGAGGAGAGAGAGAAAGAGAAAGAGGAAGAGGAAGAAGAGGGAGGTGATCAATAGCCCAGGGGAGCTTAAATAGTAATTTCTACGAGACAACTTCGACTGCCGAGTTGAGGAAGAAGCCACTTGATGCTTCTCTCTACGACAAGTCAGGAGAGGAGAAAGTGAAATTTCAATGATGACCCCAGCACCCTTTAGGGGTATGTACTATAAAGCTTACAACATGGAATAGCAGATTTCACATAGCAGCCGATAAACCATGGGTTCCAAGTAAGGAACGGTCCTACAGATAGAAGATAAAGATCAATCAATAACAGTTTTGTCGGCACCTAAGGCTCAACATGTTACCACAAAATCTCGTGCCGAATACAACCCACCCTAGGCATCCTCATATTGTGATTGGGCCCGTGCCTTTTTGCGATGATCTGGTCTGGCCATGCTCCCCATATTGTATAAGCAAATCTACATGCCCAGCTGCAGTTTGGTGCTCCATGTCCTCCAGAGTAATATTTACACTGATATGATGTGGGTATACCCGGCCGATGTTAGCTTGAGCGGTGCAACTGGTAGGGAAAGTTTTCTCATTCATATACTAACGAGTGCGTGATCGCGAGGATGGATATACTACAATCGGTGCAAGCATTCTCAGCTGGTCATCGCTACTCCTCAGGTGACTTCAAATGGTTGTGACCATATTGATAAGTAATAGACAAGAATTAGAGCCACAGCTGGTTAAATCTCATATTGCTCTTACTTTTAGCTGAGATTATTCTTCCTTGTCTCTCTATTCAACATAAAGGACGGGTTACAATACGCCATATTTTATACATATTACACTAGTGCGCCCAGGTGCCTATATAGTGAGACCTACGCTCGTATCGTTGCTGAATGCATGATCAGGATTGTCTTTACCTTGATCGCAATCTATCGTCTCAAATGGAGACAGGTTGATTTGACTGTGGCCTATCTCAATGCATCTCGCAAAGATGCAGAGACTGTCTATATGAGCCTACTTGTTGCGAGTATGCAGACGTGGAAGGGGACAAAAGCCAGTGGGTATGCATGCTGAACCAAGCCCTATTTGGACTACGAGATTCTGCCTATCCATGGAATGAAGAAATGGATTGTGAGCTTGGTCAGATCGGATTCCATCCTCTCGAGGACGACCCATGTAATTACCCTATAAGCTTTGCATGCGTCACGATGCTGGAACACGGGTACGTACTCCTACTAGCCAAGTGTGGGTTGGGCTCACTATACACCTTTTGCTCCCGCTTCTCGAGCTGACGGTGCCTCCTTCCTCATGGAAACGTGAAAATGCCCTTTTCCTTGTAGCAATTACTATTTAAAATCATAACCGGGGATTGTCTCTTCTTTTTCTTCTTTCTCTTCCAACTCTCTCATTTGCAATTCCTCTACTAAAACCTCTCAAGGTACCCAACAATGAGCGAGATCTATAATATAGTGGAAGCTAACGAAGACTAGTTATTTTAAGTCATACCAAAACCCTATCAACCATCTACGTACCTGCAAACACCAGTAAGCTTCACCCTTCCCCTCGATCCTACATTTACACCTGCTTTTGACTACGACGCTAACAAAAAGAAGTGGCCGATCGGCCCATCCCAACTCTACGCGATGAGCACCTAGAGCTGCTCTCGTACCTCCGAGGCCTAGGAGAGGCACGAGCACGTGTCCGTGCTTATATCTCTATAGAAGCTGAATACATCATGAGCATGGTCACAATTACCATCCAGCAAACCCACTTCGATGGATGCCCCCGTGACAACCAGCTATGGGCCTTAGAGGCAAGAATCCAGGTCCTGCTCGACGAAATGATGCACCTGCAGGAGGACGAAGAA
Organism: Penicillium sp. CF05; assembly: GCA_002916455.1. NCBI lineage: Eukaryota > Fungi > Ascomycota > Eurotiomycetes > Eurotiales > Aspergillaceae > Penicillium > Penicillium sp. CF05. Next base: position 5,646 of record PKQL01000034.1, read on the forward strand.
ATTGACCGTACCATTGCATATGACATGTGGCGCAATTGCTAGTGGGATACTCGTGTTGATTTTACCTTTGTGTTGTTCGTCCGGCCCAATTCTAAGTCAAAAGCTTGTCGACAATTTAGGTGATTCTTCAAGGTGTGGAGAATTTAATGAGAACTGATTCTACTAAGGTTGAGACTTCCGTTGATAGAACGTGAAGATGTATGTCTCTACTGTTGAATCTCTCTTGTGTCACATGACGTTTCTTCTTATATGTAGATAGCTCTACCCTTCCTTTCCATCTGCATAATTACACACACTTCAACACTCAGTTCAATACACACTGTACTGCCTTTTCATGATCTCTCTTACATTGTAGATCTTATCATCTACGAGCAATTGTAAGAGATTGAAAGTAAAGGAGAACATGACTTGTCAGGTGCTGATCGCTACCTACGTATGACCTAGTGTGTATATGTAGAATGTGGTTTTCCGACTATGTTGATAAGGAAGGCATTATATAGTCAGAGCTGATCAATTTCACTTTGTTCTTACTCCTCGGTAAGGGTATCCTTCACTGAATCTCGATCAAATATAAAGTGGCGGATTAGTCTATATATGCCGTACTACTGTGTCTATATAGCTTTGAATGCATCAATATGCTGACAACGATATGAGCATTTATACTACGCAAGGATGGGTTGGAATCATCACCCTTAGCACCTCCTTCTCGAGCTGACAGTAGCTCCTTCCTCGTGAAAACGTGAAAACGCGTCTTCCCTCGTAGCAATTACTATTCAGAATTATCTCTGTGAAGTCTCTGCTCTTGTTCTTCTTTCTCTTCTCACCCTCTCATGTGCAATCCATCCAGCAAAACCTGCAAGGTCCGATCCATTCCACGAAGGGCCAGATCCACAAGAAAGCAAAAGCTAATAAAGTCTCGTTATACAGATAGCTTTGCATCGAATTACTACATTTAAATCGTTACCATCAAAACTCCAACAACAGAAGTGAGTCGCACCACCTGCCTTCAATGCTGCATTTGCAACTATGTTTAACTATAAGACTAACAAGAATCAAGAATGAAGAGGCGGAGCACGAGCCCACGTTCGCGCGGAGCTTCTGACAGAAGCCAACTACGTTATGGCCATTGTCCTAAGAATCATCGAAGAGTCGTACTACGGCGACTTCCCTCCGTACAACTTGCCATGGGGCTTGGAGACACGGATGCAAGTGCTGATCGAGCAAACGATGGCTTTGCAGTCCGAGGATGAGGAAGAAAGCTGGATTGCCTGTGAGATTTAGGTCGCTTGTTAGAGATACTTCCGCTTCTAGCATCCTTGTGTCACCAGCGAGACCGTGATCATAATTCTGAAACTGATTGCTGAATTCATAACAAGGACGAAGGAAGCAGACAGAGACAACGTCCATTTCTAAGGATGTCAAGGAGAATTGCTTACAGAAAATACGTTCGCTCGGGGAAGGAGACAATATCACGTAGTTATATCGACATTGTTAGAATCCCGATATTTTCAAACGTTCTAAAGCACCTATATATTGTAGCAGGACACATACAGAGTAAGCTAGAATTGATAACAAAGTGAGATCAGATGGACAGCTTGGGAAGGATAATCTGAATGAGAAGTAAGAGCAGTGAAGCTCAACAGTATCTATATCACCGTTGCCGCATCTTGGGAAACACAACGGCGAGTTCGATCTCGGCCATCCCGGCAAATTCAGAGTCCAGTGAGCAGCTCGAGCTAGTAATCAGTGGGAGTCGGAATCAGTCTGCTGTCTGCCGCTTTTCACTCGTTGGTTGGGCGTCCAAGAAGGGGGAACGGAGTATAGAAGGTGAATCTCACTCCCGTTGTGGCTTTCGGCAATGTCATAGTGTTAATAAATTGAGTTCAAGATCTGCATTGAGGTTGTGATCTAAGCAGACTTTGTTAGATTTTATCTTCCAAGTCGGTCGTAGACCGAGCTTATCGATGAGTGGACCGTACATTGGATATTTTGGTATGATGATCCGAAATGAGAAAGGTGGGAAGGAGAACAGTCTAAATAGTAATTGCTACGAGAGAAAGCACGTCTTCGCGAGGAAGACACGACTATCATACCGTAACGGTAACTCCACCGTTAGCCTCTCGATACTGTCAAGACCATAGAGACATACTGGTACTTCTATTTGTTCCTTCCATTCTTAGAGGTGTACCATGAGTGGGCGTTTCGGGTGTGCGAGAATTGTGACTTCTGCAGCATGCGTTATGCCTGCCACCTCATGGCAATTTCGGCGGCCAGTCCTGTCTCGCGACTCTGCTGATTCGCAATCGTGTGAGTAGCTCTAGCTGCTCATTATTTGGGGCCGGAATGAGCTTATTGTCACCCACTTGTTGGTTATCACGTTTGCGTCTAAAACGCGGGAACACAGTATCGAGGGGAAGGCGTGTGTCTCACTGCTATTCCGAGGTAGGTGTTTGATAAAATTTCGACATTTTGGTTTGGAGATATTTCAAGTCCACGTGGAAAGTAACTAGCCTTCGTTAGCTTCCGTTTTATTGTAGCTTTAGGTCATCGTTGAATGGATCACCTTATAGCCTTTGAAGAAGTTGGAAATGCGAAAGGTGGGAAGGAAAAGAAGGAAGACGCGAGAGAGGATCAACAGAGGAGAGTTTAAATAGTGGTTTCTACGAGAGAAAGCGCACTTTCATGAGGAAGGTGTGACTCTCGTATAGTAGCAATAATGAGGATATTGGTGACCTCGATACTTTCAACCACCTATATATACGAAGGGATATATATAGATCAGCTCATAATTGATATAAAAGAGATATTGCATGGAGAGGTGATGGATGATAATCTCAACGAGAGGGGAGACAGCTTTTATATATGGTGGAAGTTAACGACCCTGTAACAAAGATTCAAACACGCAATGAAAGCATTCATCAAGTGTTGTCACAAAGAAACTACTCTCTTCTCACGGGCTGAAAACGAAGAAAGCTAATTCTACTGTTCTCCACACTTCTACTGATACAACAACTTTCCAGGCTACTGCACAGCCTCTTCTTGGAAATATGGTGTTGAAAAGAAAATATTGGACATTCTGCATTTGGCGCTACTAAGCAGAAGCAATGGGAAATGAAATTCAGCAATGGATATATATTTGCGGGATCTATAAAAGCATCAAGATGTATAATGGAGTTAACTTTCATTCAGTCCTAGGAACAATATGATTTCTTCTAGCAGCACATGAATTGAAGTCAATCCATTATACATAGATAGATAACCCTACTGACAGAAGATAAAGGCATATGTATAAGGAACAGTATTAGAAAATGTGTCTAGGCTACTACTACACCTTCTTCGTAGGAATAATAAATATGCTGGAAATGTTTCATGGTCTTAATTTGTCTGGCTCCTCCACTTCTCGCCATGGTAAGGCAGCCAATCCCCTTTCAGACCTATCATTTCACTTGGAAATTTACCAGGATACCTTAGAGGGTTTGTGTCATTGCTCGCTCCATTTGCTCTTCTGCACGGATTTGGAGGATCTCGCGCACAAGCCATTCCATTTCTGCCTCCAAGTTGTCGAGGTATGCTTGGCGGCAAGCATAAGGATACCCGCCGTGGATGAAGGCTTCAACGAGGTTTATAATCTCGTAGGCTCGTCGGAAGATTTGGGAACGATGACTTCTTCGTGACCAGGGACGCCGCATCTAGGTGAGCAGCTCGAGATGCTCACTGGTGAAGGATGCAATGGGCGGTGTGTTGTCCACTGTTTACTTGTTAGCTTTGCATCTCAAGCGGTATCTTTGAGGGAAGGATCTAGTAGAAGAGGTGGATCTCACTTGCGTAGTGCTTTTGTATCGTTTTTGTGTCTCGGTGGCGTTTAGACGAGAGGGTGTTATGGGTAGGTTCGGGCTTTTTGATGTAGGCAGCCTCATTAGCTTCCTTGTCTGTATCTCGCCGTTGAACAGATCATACCTTCGAGGTTTGAGGAAAGAATTTCGAATGCGGAAGTGAGAGTAAGAAAGAAAAAGAATTAACAGAGATCATGTTAAATAGCAATTGCTACAAGAGAACTTGTGTCTTCATGAGGAAGGCGTGACTACCACCTTGAGAGATCAAGGCTGCGCAGATTCAAAGAATAACCAAGGCAATAGACATAGGCCAACGGTCTCACAACCCTAATACCTACTAAACAGGATATAGCAATCGAATATGTATAGTACGCAATAGTCGATATGGGATAATATCCATTAGAGTGCTAATGAAGGATGATCCAACGAGAAGCAAGAATGAAGTGAAATTGAATCATTACGTGGACCATTGGGGCGTAGTAGGAGGGATAGTGAAGTCAGAATACATAGTCAAAGTGACTCCTTTGATCATAAGGATTAAGAAGGTAGATTGTAGAAGTCAAATGTTTGACTTAGAGACTTGCAATAAATATTTTGACCTCATATGTGGCCGATCTAGGTCCAGGCAGCTTCTGTCAAGACGCGCTCTATTTCTCTTCAACGGCCAGGGAAAGCATTTCTCGCAGAGCTCTCCACATCTGTTCCTCCACTCCTTGGGGGTATTGGGGGGAGCGCGCATATATAACATCACAGTGTATCAATGCTGTCGTAAGCGACCAGCTTCGCTTCCTCCCTGTACGAATGAAGCTTTGTGGCACGTTTCGCCTGTCGAATCAAAGGCCAACATTGGAAACGTTCCAATTAAAGGCTTAGCAAGTCCCAGAGACAACCAATGTTGGAATAGCGTCTGGCGGTAGAGAAATAGGCGTAGTCACTTCATTCCAAGGATGCGTCATTATACGTGCCGGATCTAGGCTCAGGCGGCCTACACTATGGTTCGCTCTATTTGTGGTCAAATGAGCTTTTGAGATGGGGTGATCTTAATGAAAAGTAAATTAAAAGTAGTAGCAAGGTGAGGTCTGTAGATGGTTATATGTAGGCAGTGAGCCGCATGATAAAGGTGGGCAAAGAAAGCAATTAAAAATGGAATATGACTCCCCTGACGTCTTAGATGATGCAGAGTCACTTATGACAACAGACAATGTCAAAGCCAGTGGATTGGTTCTACACTAGGGCGTAGATAAAGAAGACGAAGAGACATAAATGGGTCAATCATTATAATCGTGAACTGAGGATGAGGATAAAATTCTAGAGGCAAATTTGTTAAACTTGCTCAGTGTTCTAAGTCGTGATTGGGGAATGGGTACATTCTTCGACGACGGGTCCTTCGAGTTAGAGACTGTAACAAGAGGGTATTTTAATGCTAAGTTTGATTGAGGTTATACTACTAGTAATTTACTATTCACTTATGGAACGGGGTAGGGCTCACTTTAGGTTGTTTTCCGCATAATTTCATTCAAGCAGCCAGTCAAGTGCATGATTGACAAGCGCCTCGGTGGTCACTTGTTGGTCATATAACAAATGGGATAGATCATCGACGTCAGAGCCAGTCTTCGCATTATCGGGATGGTCAGACGCATAGAGTTCTGCATATATACTGCGCGCGGTGGTATTTTGTAGACCCGGATCACTCGGCTTTGACGCGGAGTTCTGGCGCTCGGAGGGATAGGAAGTGTGCTCGGTCACAAAGCGGGCCATCCAATTGTCCAGCACGAATGGGTCTGAGGCGGAATCCTGACAGCAATTCTGGAATTTTCGCAGACGTGCCACCTAACAACACGTTCAGTCGTGTTTCCAGGGAAGAATTCGAAATAGAGGACTTACAGAGTGCTCGACCACGGGCCAATATGATTTGATGCCCATCAAGTACTTGAAGTTTAAGAGTAGCCATTGTCTTGCCATGGATAGTGCTTCGGGCTTATCACTGAGGAGCAGAGTATGAAGGTGAACACACGAGCTGATCACAGCGATATGCCCGTAGATGAAACAGTTCAAATCGCAATTTTCGATGTCTGTGCTATGCCGTAAGATGTCGGATATTATATTTGCACTTCGTTTGCACTGCGAGGCAATTTTTGTAAGCTTGGTATTGTCATGATCCCTGCGTGCGTCGAGGGAGGGGAAAAAGAGAATTTGGCGAAAGTGGTGGTAGCCAATATGCATGGCCAGGAAAGTCCGACCAAGCCGTTGCTTGACGGCGGACATGATGTTCTCCGTGGTGTACCTTAGATTCGGGGGCAGACTTTTCTCCCATTCATCAAGACGATCTTCCAGTACCACCGCCTCCTGGCAATAATCGTCGAAAGAAATCAAACATTGGCTCATCTGTCGCAGGAGCACGCTAGTCCTGTTAAAAATCCCAAGTGTCCGTGCCATATAAGCCCACATGTTGTACGGGGATGAAGGTGAACTATATGTCCCTTGGACCAGACCTGGATCGAGACTCTGGAAAGCAATATCATCGAATTTGAGAAGATCGACTTCCAGGCCGTGATTCAATGATATTGGTTCGACTGATATATCTATTGCCGACCAATCACTTGCAATGTTCACGGAAAGCCATGTGCGACGATGTTCCTCTTGGGAGAGCAGGCTTCCATCCTTGGGTATCTCCCAGAGAGACAAGGTTTCTGCGTGTAACCTAGCCAGGCCAGTGTAGATGTGCTTTGCTTTCCCATCCCCTTCCCCGCCATAGTAGTAGCCAATCAGGATGAGGCCTTGCATTGACTCCAGACTTGGAATAATGATAGACTGTTGAATGAGACGCACAGCTTCCGATATGTAAATGCTTCCCCGCGACCCACGGGCGATGCCATGGAAAACCGGGTTGTCCGAAAACCGAGCAGCGAGTGCACACATGGCATAAACATGGATCATGGATGCTGTGCCCTCTTTGAATTGGTGCATGAAGCTTGCTTCGTGAATCATGGTATGAATGACATTGTGTATGAAGCGAAAGTATAGTAGAACCAGATCATGGAAGACCTCCCGACTCGTTTGCATTGTTATCCCTTGGAGGCCGGGGGATGGGCTGGAGACAGAGTAAGGATCATCAAGCCCACATGGAATGGAGAGAGACCGGCATAGTTCGCAACCATGCCCATCACCTACTGGACTGCACCGTTTTTTGCGCATGCTGAAACTTTATATTTAACATCACGTCAATCATAGATGAGCCAGAACGTACCGGCAGTTGACACAGGCCCCAGCTCTTGCCCTCTTTGGGTGGCTTCGAACCATGATGTCAGAGACAAACAAGAGTCCACATATACATCAGCGACGCACGCAGCTCTCACAGGGTGTCATATCGCGAAGGGTGGGAGCTTAGGCGGTCAGGAGCAACAAAAGGGCAGTTCAGGAGGCTCCCGACACCCGGGGCCCCGCACGGTTATGCTGACTAATGCCCGCCCTAACCTGACGGACGATTTGGGACCTTTATAAACCGACCAACGGCCCAAACGGTCAATATCTATAGATTGATGGAATACACTCAATAACTACGCGTCTTAAGGTATATTTTGTATTATACCACAGTATCATTATTATCACGTAGTTATTGAAGTGAGCAACAGGCTGTGGATATATATTTGAGTTAGGGCGACGAAGTATGTTTTGTTCAAGAACCATCCATGAATCTAAGTTCCCATTATACATATGAACCTATAGAACTTCAGACCCAGGTGGTATATGCGAAGGTAATGATGCCCTATATTACACAATCCTGAGCATCACTTGTTCGTATCCTCCACCATGACTACATCCGTTGTCTTTTTCTCATCCTCAACACCCAGAGGAGCCTCATCACCAAACAACGAATCCATTTGCTCCAAGGTCTTGCCCTGTGTCTCGGGGAAGAAGAAAATGTATGATAACATAGCAATCACGTTGAAGACAAAGAAGACATAGAAGTAACGAAAGCCAATTGCTGACAAGGCATTCGGCGAAACCTGGGCGAGGACAAGATTGATAGTCCAGTTAGTGAAGGTGGTGATCGAATTACCCTGGTTACGGATATCGACGGGGAAGATCTCGGCAGGATAGACCCAAGAAATGATTCCAACGAAGGTGTAGAAGAAACTGAACACAAAGTTCATAGCCACCATAGCCCGGAGCTGGTTCTGATTTCCCTGGTCCCAGTGCTGGGACATGGCAGCATTGCAGACTAGTGCACCAGCCATTCCCACAGCAGAGAAGATGAGAGGCTTGATACGGCCAACGCGCTCCAGTGCCCATAGACCTCCAGTGCAATACACAATGGACAGAGCACCAGATATTCCAATGATCATGAGAGACATCTGTGCGTCAAACCCGAGCGTTGCGTATATACGAGTGCCGTAGTAGTTGATGACGTTGATTCCAGACAAGACACCGAAGGCCTGTACGCCACAGCCAAGGATGAGGCGGCGCCGCCAGGAGGGCTTGCGAAGGATTGTGGTCAAGGATGCCTGTGTCTGCATGCGCTCAGCCTGGATGGTGTCGCGGATTTCTTGGAACTCCAGCTCGATGTACTGCGCTGTCTCTGGTGTACCGTCGCCGTGTAGGTTTTGGAGTGAAATAAGGGCTTCTTCGTGGCGATCTTTCTCCATCAACCAACGCGGGGACTCGTTCAAGAACAAGATCCCGCTGACTAGGGCCAAGCCGGGGACGCATTGGAAAGCAAGGGGGAAGCGCCCTAGGAACATGAAAATCAGTATCGACCCAACCAAGAATGTTCCCTTAAAACCGAGTAACGAGTAACACTCGATCCCAAGGGTAGAATAATCCACTCACACTGGAAGGAAGTCGCATTGAAAGAACATCCGTACCCCAGCCACTGGGCGACAAGATATCCCCAACTTAACATCCACTGCAGAAGACCGGACATCATGCCACGCGAAGAAGCCTCGGCAATCTCACCAGCATACATGGGGATAACAGAGGTAAGCATGCCGACCGCAACACCGGCAATAAAGCGGCCAACGACGAGCATTGCCAGATTGATCGCACCAGCCTGCAACGCACACCCAAAGCATGATACAGCAGCGCCAGTAAATACAGACCACTTTCTGCCCAGACGGTCACCAGTGAAGATGTTGATGATTGTGCCAAGGATGGCACCGCCCTGGAATGCAGAGACAATACCGCCGGTCACGGTGTCGCTAGGATCAGAGAAGTATTTGATGAATTCAGGCTGGCCAATAGTAGACGTGATGATACCACTGTCATAACCGAAAAGAAAACCTGATAGAGTGTGTTAATATGTTACTCCTTTCTGTGGAACCATGCTGATGTGCAATGCTTACCTCCAGTGGCCAGGAACAAAGCCGTCAACAACGTCTTGAATTTAGCCATCTTGTCGGTGGTGATGCAAAATTTGCCTTTGAAGTGTTGAGCAAAGGATGGCACACTTCAGAATCTGGGGATGTACCCCGTGGGGATATTCGAAACATATTATATAGAAATCGAAGACGACCGGGATGGGGAAACAATAATGGAGCTAGGCCACAAAGGATCTAGTCCCACTTTCTTGGCGTCCGGTATTCTCTGAGTCAGGAGTCTATGGGCGGGCATGCGTGTACGGGTTTTCCGGTTTCGCCATATGGCAAAGGTAAATTTAAGCAGAAAAGCACGGACCTTCGGTCTGATCTTGCCCGAGGAATCGGATCCCGCTAACTGAATTAGGTCGCGACCAAGTTCCAAGATTGTATGTAATTCGGTAATGTTAGTTGCCGGCAAGTTTAGGATCTGGGTGTTAGGCCTTTGGTAGGGAGAAGTATAGAGAGTAGGTTGGTAGGCGTGGAGATTCAACTCTTTGACTCCCAGGAAGCGAAAATTGTCAACTTGAAAAATGGCTTGATTTGTCTGTAGAAGTAAAAGTCTATAGTTCTATTCCCTATATCTGAACGAATATAGTATACAGTCCGTGACCAAGCTCCAATTCTCTCCCGTGGACGGATTTGACCTCCTCTGCAAAGCGTACCTCAGCCTCCTTCATATCGGCCGGAAGTTTGACAGTAGCAGTAGTCCCGAACGGTACCTGAAGGTCCAGCTTCACCGAATTCTTTTTAGTGCGCGTGAACTCAATCGAAATCAACCCATAGGGAGAATCGACAGATCCCTTAACATGGTCAAATTCAGACTCGTAAGGAGGATCAACCTCGAAAGTCCGGTACGCCTCTGACACAGGTTTCAGTCCAAGGACAGCAGCATAGAACCATTCGTAGATTGTGCCCAGCATGTCGTGACACTTGCTACGGCATTCATCCTGCCAGAACTCCAGCAGCGTAGTTTCCCCACGGCGCAGGAAACGCATGTATGATGGATGCTCCTCTTGTCTCACCATCTGCAAAACAAGATCCGGCCGCTTCGCATCAGCGAGCGTGTTAAAGAGGAAGCGTAACCCGATTTCACCAGCGCGGATCTTGCCATCGGCTACATCGTCCAGGAAAGCTGCCATGACGTCGCTGTGGAACTCGGTGGGGACAAGACCAAATTGCAAAGCCATGGCCTGGGCGATTGCGTCGCAGTCCCTTTCTGGGTAGTTATCGAGAGATGTATAATAGGCATAGGGGCGCGACTGGTCATCGGTCACAAGGAGGTGGTGGTTGTAGGCGCCGTAGATCCGAGCAGACCACTGTTTAAACTTCTCCGCTTCTTCGAGCTTGCCCAGCTCGCGTGCCATCATCTCAACGCACTGGAGGCAGCGGTAGTACACGGCCGTCTCGATGTTTGCCTGGTTGTTGCCGAAGGCGATATTTCTACCCCAGTCGCCAAGTCCGTGCTCGATCAGGCCACCCTTGCGCTCTTTGGTCTGCATGTATTCCATATATCGAACTGCGGCGTGGTACACCTTGGGGATGACGTGAGTGGACCCATAGTACTGCCGAAGGATATCGGGAAGCAGACATAGTGCACAGCCCCAAGTAATGGTGTCATGCAGAGGACCACACATGTAGCGTATTTCTGGTGCCATTGTTGGCACGAGGCCACTGGGCTCCTGGCTGTCGAGAATGTCATCCAGAATCTTGGTGTATAAGCTCTCCATGTCGCGAATGTATTGTGTAGCAGGAGCCAGTAGATGGGTGACTTCGAGCCAACCAAACTTCTCGATCTGTGGGCAATCTGTGTGATAGCTGAATAGGTTGCTGCTGAACGACCAATACAGAGCACTCAACAACGAGTTGACATCGGCTTTGTCGGTTGTCATATCTCCAAGCTTTCTCGCCGCGGAAGAGATATGACGACCAACCGCGGAATGAATAACTGGCAACTCGCTACCTGCATCCAAGGATACACCCTCGACTTGAATGTATCTGGCACTTGTGAAGCTGAAGTCTGGCTCCCATATCTCCGGCTGGCCAGTACCGGACAGGATGATTCTCGAAAAGACACCCGTCTCAAACTCCTTGAACAGAGGATCAGGCATCAAAACAGTGCCATCTTCTCTAACAGTCTCGGAGTATCGGACAACAATCTCTGAGCCCGCCGGGCCTTCGGCAGCGATTTTGACCATGGTCGATGCATTCTGCCCCAAGTCATAACAGACAACCCCCTTCCTGGGGCTATGGACTTTTATTGGCTGGAAGGTTTCATGCAGCACAACCGGAGGCTGGGTCTGATAATAAATGTGGCCTCTAGGGCCAGTGAGAGGCTTCACGGGCGCCCATTCGGTATCATCGAAACTTGCAGAGTCCCAGCCTGAAGGGTAGAGACGTCGATCATGGTTCTCGGAGGCATAGATGTTCGCTAGTGTGGTAGCGCTCTTCCTCACTTTCCAAGAACCATCGGAGATGAGAACAGTATGTTCACCGCCCTCATAGAAAAGATGCAATTCACCAAAGAAACAAAGCTCATTCCCGTAGCGGACGTATGTGTTATCTTCGTACATGGGCCAGAAGAAGCGATCGTCGCCGCCTTTGTCTCCAGCGTAGAAACCGTTGCCCAAATGAACGCCCAGGGCATTGCGTCCTGAATCAAGGCGGTCCGTCACATCGTATGAGGTAAACTGGACGCGGCGATGGTAATTGGTCCAGCCTGGATCAAGGCGATGGTCAGAAGCCGGCTGGCCATTGACCGACATATTGAAGTGGCCGAGTCCCGATGCGAACAAGATAGCCCGAACAGGCTTTCGGGCCAACTCAAAGGACTTCCTGAGGTAAATGGGCTTGTCCCCTCCATCGCCGATCCAAACCGCTTTCCAGCGATTTGCCTCGTCTTCAAACCAAGACTTGAAAATCAGGCTGGTGTGAGGCATGTATGTCTGGTTCATACTGTATGGCGGTAGAAGATGCGACCGCGGATACGCTGTAAAGAAGTGGTTTGTCGCGCTATGGTGGGCATTGTTGGTTTGATCCCACACTGTGACTCTCCAGAAATGGCTGGTAGTAGAGTGGAAGCCGATTGGAGGCTTGCAGAGGATGTTTCTTTGTCCATTGCTCTCAACGCGTTTGGAATCCCAGACCAGTTTGGAAATATCCGGTCTGTCTGATTCGAGTTCTGCAGCATCGGTTGTCACTACAATGCGATAGAAGACTTGAGTCGCATCTTTGTCTTCGCTCTCAATTGCCCAATAGAAGCGGATCTCATCAGTGTCGATTCCGAGCACTTCATGGAAACCATGAATGCCACACCGAGAAATTTGCATGGCGCTTTTTGGCTTCGGGGATTGGAGGCCAGTGAATACGATTTCAAAGGTCAATATGAAAATGTCCAAACCATCGACCGGGGTCTACATGTCTCAAGACGCGACGACTAGCCGAACCCATCGGATATTCCGTTAGCAAGAATGATGCAATACTCGGTGTCGTTTGTACCGAGAGACCCCGCAATAATTCCGCCCCATATTCTCAAAAAGATGAGACAGTCCCATGGGGGAGAGGGAGGGATGAAAAGTGGTCTGAGCCAAGTGGAGTCATATCTGCGGCGATGTACCAATTAAATGCTGGAAACACCGCCGATGTGGGGTAACCTTATAGCTAATTTGGATTCCAGACGCTAGTGCGCGCTAGGGAAGTATCGGCGTTCGGTGTACTCTCGGGACGCAATCTCGGCAGTCACATGCTCTTGGGTCGGAAATCAGAGTCCATTGAAGACTAACTTAGGAAATTTCACCTCTCGTTACCCTACTACCTGAAAGTGAATAATATATCACAGCACTGTGGTTCTAGAAATAACATGGGGATAGGTAGGTAACGTAAACCTTGCTTTCATTCGCCAATCACAATGCAATTTGGAGAAAGTCAAACCCTTGTAACTATTCAACCCATCCAAAGAAGCCACAAGCTCAGTGTTCCAGCCACAGCAAGTGTGCTCCGTCAGTCACTCTACTTTCACTCGCTGAATTCAGCGTACAGTCTCTCGGCGCGATTGCTCACCGAATCCGCGGAACTTGACCGAGTTAACAATATTTAACGTTTGCGGAGGTGGACCTACTGACTCACATACGGAGTATGGAATAGCCGGTTTCCAGTTACTGAGGGGGAACCGGGGAACCAAGTCATGGTAATACATTGTGTAAAATAATCTTGAATATTGCTGTAGTTTCTATTTAGGTCGATATCTTGAAACCAGAAGCGCCCCATATGACCAATGTATATTTACTCAAGCAATGTTTTCTGGCTCAGGACTCCGCATAATAGGAATGATCGGTTTTGGAGGCCACCCATAGAGAGAGCTACTCGCATCCCATTGACATGAGAAATGATAACGTCCAGATCCAATCCATATTCCGTCACGATCTGTATCAAGTTCAAGTTCACGCCGCTCACTTGGCAATATAACCAACGCAGAGGAGTTAGGAGGTACCAACAGTTCCAAGTTGAACTGACCATCATCGGGGTAAATCCTCCATCGGCATTCCAATCGTCCATAAGGCGTTTCATAGGCAACCTCAGCAGTGTCAATTGTACCACCTGGGATTGGCTCAACTCGGATTTCCTTCCACCCTGGTGAAATTGGAGTGACACCCCCGACACTGGAGTGTAGCCAGTTTATGATCGAGCCCAGCGCGTAGTGATTGAAGCTGGTCATTTCCCCTGGATTGATGGACCCATCCGGAAGCATACTATCCCATCGTTCCCACATGGTGGTTGCTCCCATGGTGATAGGATACATCCACGACGGGCACCCCTTCTCTAGCAACATGCGGTAGGCAACTTGGTGGTGACCCGACTTTGTAAGCGCGTGGGTGATAAGTGGAGTGCCGGCAAAACCTGTGGCAACTCGGAATTTGGCTAATCTGACCAAATGAACCAAGCGCGCAGCAGCGGTTGCAGCTTCTTCGGGGGTGGAATGTAGATCGAACATAATAGCAAGACTGAGAGCCGTCTGAGTATCACCGACTACCAAGCCTGACTGTGCAATATACTTGGCTTGGAATTTAGTCTTGAGTTTGCTGGAGTCTGATCGGAACCGCGCGGCGTCTGCTGTCTCCCCAAGAGCGTTGCTGATTTGGGTAAGGGTACTAGTCACATGTACAAGATACGCATCTGCCACCAGGGTTCCGTTCGTGCGAGCATCACCAGGCTCAACTGGGGGAGCGGTGGGATCCAGCCAGTCTCCTAACTGCCAAAGCTCAGGATCCCACAGACCGTCCGGGCTCCTTCGAATGCCACGATCGATCCATGCTAGCATACTCGGATATTGTCGACGGAGGATACCGATATCCCCATAGGAACGGTAAAGATCCCAGGGTGTCAGGACAACCACATCATCCCATATGGCTTGTGGAAGATGAGGCCACAACTCCTCACTAATGACATTCGGGACAACAAATGGAGGGACGCAGCCATCACCATCTAGAAGCTGCTCGGCCGCTACATCTTTGAGCCAATCTCCTAACATCCCAGCAGTGTTGTAAAGGAAGTTGGCAGACTGACAGAAGATCTGAATATCACCTGTCCATCCAAGGCGCTCGTCCCGCTGGGGACAATCAGTCGGAATGGAGAGAAAATTGCCACGCATACTCCACCAAGCATTTTCATGGAGCTGATTCACCATGGGGTGAGAACATGTGAACCAACCAGTGCGGGCCATATCCGTGTGCAATATAAGCGCCGTCATGTTGGTCAGCAACGGGGGATCTTTATCGGTCCAGCCATCGACCTGAACATATCGAAATCCGTGAAAGGTATATTGCGGTGACCAGTTATGGAGTTCACTCCCAGCAGAGATAATTTCATCTGTACATTTTGCATGTCGCAACGGCCGAGTCCCAATTTCTCCGTGTTCCAGGACCTCCGCATGGGTCAAGGTAACATGGCTCCCTAACGGTTTGTTCAAGGAGCCTATGCGCACTCGACCGACCAGGTTTTGACCGAAGTCAATTACCGTCTTTCCCGATGGTGTTTGCAGGATCTTCACTGGCTTTCGTTCTTCGGTAACGCGAACCGGTGGCGCATCTGGAGCAACCAGGGTGGCGGTCGGGAAGGCCAACTCCTGAGCTGGAACCCAGGAGGCCGCTCTCTCTGTCTCTGAAGGGGCTGAGTTCCAGTCAAGGTCTTCCTCGCGCGCATCATAAATTTCGCCATCATAGATCTCGCTCTTTATGATGGCACTTGGGCAACAGGCCCATGTCGAGTCGGTTATCACAGACATATCGGGGCCATCGTTCTGCGCTCGCACCTCGAGCTGGGCAAGCACGGCGAGACGATCTCCATACAGTTGTCGGCGCCCTCCGAGGAATCCAAGGCGCGTTGCATACCATCCTTCGCCGACCTCTACTGCAATGACGTTGGGGCCGTCGAACTCCAGGAGTGGCGCAACATCATATACTTGGTAATTCAAGCGATGCCTGTAACTGGTCCAGCCTGGAGCCATGCATTGATCTCCCACTTCGTGGCCATTGATGAAGGCTCGATATACGCCCAGGCTGGTGATGTATAGGCGCGCCCGGTCGATTTCCCCATCGCCGAGGTGAAATACCTTTCGAAACCTCACTGGACGTAGGGGGCTGTCTTGTGGCTGACGTATCGGGCTGGCGATAGGAACAGCGATCCAATCATCGCGGGCGAGCAAGCCGCACTCAACGGTAGTCCACGAGGACCACTTTGTGGGCCCACTCTGGGTCTGTCCGTCGGATGTCCCGTGGGATCGAACCCGTACCTGGGCACTCTCGCGTGGTTTTAACGGTTCGCTTGGCCACGGGACGAGAACGGAGGCATTTCCTTTCACTTGGTGGGTCTCGATCGCTATTGAGGGTCGAGATATCTGAATTTCATATGCAGTTTGTTTCCATCCTTTCACTTCATCGTCGGATGTGGTCAAAAACCGCCAGGATAGCCGCGGGGAGGCGACTCCAATGCCGAAGCCAGATGAATGCTGCTCGACAGACGGAGGTGCGATTGTTGGGTGGACCATTGTGGTATAAGACACAACCAATACTCCTTGGCGGTAGATAGGGTCCCCATTGCAAGCTTTATAATTCTCCTCGGGCTTTCGTAGAATTTCCTGTCAACTTGTCCGGAACATGATTCTAACGAGGACCCGAAAGGTGCTGTACCCGATCCAATTTGCGTACGGTGTATGTTGCATGGGATTGCATTGTTGGCGGGGTGAGCCCTCAACTGCGGCGTTTTCATAATCTGATTGGTGGATTGCCGCTATCCACCCACTTCTGCAGATACCAGACATCCATGGATCGCCCGAGTCTCCGAGGTATCTGATTGGATTGAATGAAACGTAAAATTGAAGGGAAATTCATTCAGTTCTAGTTCCGAGTAGAGAACTGTCTACGGTTATATTCCTATTAATAAATAATGGCGATAGATAATTCTAGATAATTCCTTGATTTTATAGACGGAGTCATTGCTTTTCGATTTTCTAGGTACGCTCGGCATTTAAATCAGGCAATTTCTTAGAACATGGGGTCCTGCTTTTTGCTTCAGCTTGGAGAGAATATTAGAAGATTATAGCTTGTCCACCAGCGAATTTCTATTTGTCATCATAGCCTTTAGGCCTTTCTTGCTAGTATTAACACCAACTTCGTCCTCAAGAGATTTTAAGTAGATCTCCCATCATTTGTAGCTTTTCTGAAAATTGATCTTGGAACCTGTCCAAGTCTTGGGGTACCTGCCGTGCGGCCTTGGGTCTTATAGCACGTTGCTTGATACCCGTATAGCATTCATCGCTGCATGCTGGCAATACTAATCCACTTCCCCGTCTCCAGTTAGAACCATATAGCAATATACATATTGATATATATATAACAACAAAGCATAAAAGCCCAGGAGTGCTCCAGGTGCAACATCTGACACTTCAATATTGGTATATAGAAACCCAAGAGGACCGCCTCGTGCTTGCCAGTTGCGGATTGCTCTTGATCCAGCCTTATAGAACTCGCCGTCGAACTCAGGCTGCGTCTTTCAAACTTCTTTATTCGGTATTGGGAGGTTGCTGACGGTGTCGTTTGTTCGACTCTGCTCTCCCGCCCGGCCCAGACAACAAGCCACTTTAAGAATATGGGACGCAGAAAGATTATTCCTTCATTGTCCAATATCGGTGTTGATGGCGGCTTCATCATGCACTTTGTTTATCCGATATTTCTCCATATCTCGGCTTCGACATCACCGGCATCATCCTCTTCGGCCCGTAGGATCTGCATGTTACGGATCAGATCCTCGAGCCATTGGCGGAGACCCAGCATCATCTGGGCACAAGGAGGCTGCCGTTTCTCGCGTATTCAATCTGGATATTGATCGCCTGGCGTGTGATCATCCACGAGGCGCGGATGATTGCCCTTCGGGCATTGGTGCCCCAGCCACCCATAGCTGGGTGAGCACCTCGAGCTGCTCATCATTAGGGGCCGGGATCTGTCTAGTATCGGCCACTTCCTTTTGTCAGCCTTTGTAATACGTGTGGTGAAAAGTCATCAACGGGAGGCATGTGTCTCACTTTCGGCGGTTTCAAAGGAAGAGATAGTAGAAGGTGTGGTCGTAGGTTTAGAAATTCTTAACCTATGAAATTCCCTTTATTGATTAACGCCCTACGCACATTGTTGCGCCAGATCCAACCTAGGTGCAGCTGGGTCTGCAGCTCTAGCTGTGAGCAACGAGCAGCTAGAAACGGTCGATTATCGGCCACCTTTTTCGTCTGAACTATGGTCAAGTTGGAAGGACTGTGATTTCACTTTTGATAGCTTTGGATTTTGAATCGGAGGCTATGGAACGACCACTCTCATCTTACTGCCTCGCGATAGACGTTCACTGCTGAAACGTCGTACATGGTAGATGCTGGGTATGGATTGCCTGCAAGTATGAGGATGTTAAAGAAGAAAGAAAAGAGTAATGTGAAGGGTCTTGTCGAGCGAAGTAGCGACCTTCCACAAACCTCGATCTGATTCGCCGTATCTCTTTTATTTCAAATTGGCGTAACATTCGAGGGATTGGCCTTTGTTTGATCTGGGGTAGGCCGGCGAGGACTCGGTGCGATGTGCAGAGTAGGAATTTGCTCGGTAGGACGAAGGATTTCCGGCAGGTTTAAACGCGGCGGGTTCGGGATCTGAGCCTTGAGCTAACGCTTTCATCATTTCGGTATTTGCAAACCTAGTCGTACTGATATAGTATATATATAATAGCTAAAGCATTATGGTAAACCGATATTTGATAGTGGTCTGGCCAAAGGATAGTCGTACTGTGGAGTAAGAAGAAGGTGAATCTTGACGATGTTTGTATAGGCAATGGGGCCCCCATGACAAACATTCTCAAAGAAAATGTGACCCTACGAACCCCCAACGCAACAAAGGAACACAGGAACCAAAGGTTCTAATGGAAGTTTCTTGATGGAAATAGATCAAAATAGAGAATTGCATTCGTGCATAGCTTCAATGCGGAGCATAGGCATACATGGTTGCTTCAATTTTGCATCCTAGAATTTCTATCACCTCTAGCTCCTCTGCCGCATATAGACCGTTGCCTTGGTGACCCGATCTGACCACATAGACGCTGAGAAAGAGTGAAGAATTATTAATTGTCCATCTGCAAGAGCAAAGGAGCTAGCTAGGTAACATTGGAAGCCTCAGAAACCAGGTATGCCATATGCGTCTGTCTTAACATGACCTATGCGATGGATTGTTCGTATGTGGGCTTCCTAGTCGTAGGCGAATAGGGTGGTCGTCAGGTAGTCAGATGAATTTGGCTTACTAGTAGTGGGTGGTTGTTACTAGTCGCTATCTTTAGCTAGTAGTAAAATAAATTACACACTAAAGGTTGTTAGGTAGTCAGGTAAATTTTAATACTACAGAGCATATAGTAATTACTAATAGTGTAGGAGCTACTGATAAAAAGCCCCTAACGAAAATCCATGTAAAGATTGCTGAACTATTATACATAAAAGGAAGAAATAGAAAATATATCAGCGTTTTTCAGTCATGCTTCCTCCTTGTGCAAGTTTAAAGGAACTGATAAGGTCACTACTTATCTGACGGAATAAGGGAATCGACGTCAACCTCGGTCTCTCTTGTGTCTTTAGGTAGAAGGAGGATGGGTGTCAGAAGGAGACGGGGTATCGGAGTCCGAATCAGGTTTAGTGCTTGGTACCTGTTGGGATGATTGGCTAACGGTGGACCTAGTCCTTAACATCTGGTGGGTCTACTTCATACAATGGAGAATTGGTCTTAACATTGTTGTTGGACATTGCATTAGTCGCCCTAGGACCCTGATCCTCGTTGTTTCCTGCCATCCCTATCTCCTGAAGGTTTATCTGGTGGTGTTTATGGATGGTAGTCAAACATCGGTGGACAAGGGTGATTGATGGTGGAATACGCATCCTTCGAAGGTTGAATGTTCATGTAATCACAATACATATCCATGGATACATATGTAGATTTAGTATGAAGAAACGGTGTATGACATTTCCAAGGAAAGGACAGACGGGAACCGGAGGGAAAGAGAGAGAGGAAGTGACAGCTGAACTATCTATCCACCTAGGCAGCTTCGGTCCCATGTGATGCTTAAGACATACAAACATGCTTGCCTCACAGATCAGGGATCAAACAGATGATTATTAGCTTTGCGAGGTAAACGCCGAAATAGATCGATTGATTTTCCTTCCCCCAAAAATGTCCAATCGTGTCGTAGTTCCCATCGCCTATTGTATGCTCATCCAGATTTCGGTTCCAGCTCACGGGCAGCCTCATGTTCTGCCCGTAGCACTTCCATGCTACCAATCAGCGCCTGTAGCCATTGCCTAAGCACCCGTAGCATCTGGGCACGAGGAGGCTGCCCGTCGGTCTCGTATTGCATTCTAACCTCGTATGCCCGGATTTGGATGTCCGAGCCTGTCGGATGATCGGTCTGCGAGCACGAGCTCTCCGGGGGTGAGATATCCGCAGCTGGGTGAGCATCTCAAGCTGCTCGTTATCAAGGGCCTGGATAGGCCGGGTATCGGACACTTTTCTCGTCAGTGTTGCCTTTGCAATGTGGGTAAAGTATTGAGGGGATGGTGTGAGTCTCATTATTTGCAGGTAAAAACGGGAAGGCAATAGGAAGCTGTAGATGTGTTGCAATGTTTGTCCTATGAAATCTCCAGCCTTAGCTTCTTGCTTCGTTATCAATGGATATATGTTAGGTATAGACCAAGGGACTATACCTTTAGGTGTTGTAGTAAATTTCCCAAGTGAGATTGTGGTGAAAGGGAGAAAATAAGTAGTGCAGAACATCTTAAATAGTAAGTGGTATGAAAAATCGCACTCTTACTAGGAAGGGGCGAGACCGATTGCCACCCTAAGAAGGAAGGAGCAATGATCGCGAAGTGTAGCCAACGCCTGTAGCCATAGCCACAAACGAACATCCTGAGTATATTAAGACAGTTTTAAAGCCAGTCATATTGATAAAATATCTAACTATAGAGTAAGTCATAATTGATAGCAAAGTGATATTCAATGGAGGGGTGGTTTGATTATGCTCAGAGTTAAAGGCGTTGGGGGCTACGAAACAAAAGCTAGGGAGAATCAAAAAGAGAAATTTGCTGCATTCAATCCATCAGGAGAAGGCCTTTTACACAAGGCTTGAAACAAGCAAACTAGAAAACAGAACGCTCAATCCGCCTACCATTAAGGCATCTCATCTATGGGGGATGGGACGATGCAACAAAATGCAAGAGTGAAGTGAAGTCCCCTAGGCAGGTGCCCAGGTGCCCACCTGGGCATGACGATTAACTTAGTGATCTCCCAGTCTATGGACGTGTGGACCTAGGCAGGTGTCCATGAGGCCTCCGGTTCTGACTCGCGCGTAGCCTCCTTTTGGGCTCGCAGCATCTCCATGTTGCGGACAAGGGCCTTGAGCTATTGCCCGAAAACCCATAAGACCTGCGGACTTGGTTGTTCCCGGTGCAGGTTGTATTGCGCTATGACCTTTTTGGTGGGTTGCCTAATAGTCCTTGCATGGCTAGTGACGGTTCTGCGAGCGTTTTCCTGCCAAGTCTTACCCAGGCGAGCCTGGGTGACCAGCTCAGGCTGCTGGTTATTCAAAGCCAGATTCTGCCGGGATCCACCACTTTTTCTTCTTCGCCTATTCCATACGATTTAGAACAAATTCTTGAGAGGAGAGCATGTGTCTCGCTGGCTGCAGCTTAAGTGGTGGAGCTTGTAGGCGGTAACTGTGGTAAGTTGGAAATATTTGAACTGTAGAATGGCCACCATTAGCTGACTGCTTTAACCAAAATATGGGGCATATGTTAATGGATCATACCTTTCGAAGATGCTGTCTGTGCCAAATTGTGATTGGTATTAGACTCGTTGTGGTAAGAATGTGTTGATAGAAGAAGAGTATGGTATAGGATCTCAAATACCAGTTGCTGCAAGAAGTCGCACCTTCCCAGCTCCCGCTTTTAGTCGATGTAGATAGCTAGACACACTTAGATTTCTCCCAATATGCAGCATGATGGTATTGTGATCCAGAGTTGTTTCCCAACCATTGCCTTGGTCGTCTATTCAACGTTTCTCCTGATCGCCGCCTCCAAATATCAGGCGGCCTTCTTTGCAGCTAGTGTTTTCATGACTTCGAGAATAGACTGCATACAGGTCTCCATTCTTAACAGCACGGACGGGCGCGGCACCGGGCCATCAGGAGAGTCCAGTCAGCAGATAGTAAACCTCGCGTATGATTATGCTCAAATCTTCTTCTAATAAGAGGTACAGACTAAAACTTCCTCTGATGTTTAATATTGGCAATTTCAACTTAATTCCCTAGTTTTTGCACTTAGATATTCGTCCAGATCTCCTCCTCGACCTCACGCTCGGCCTCTTCCTGTGCTCGAAAGATGTCCATATTCCGAACCAGGGCATCAAGCCACCAGCAGAACTCCCGCAACGCCCGGCGGTGGGGGCGTCGGCCGGTTGTGTCATACTCGTTTCGAATAACTCCGGCTCATGTTTGGATGGTCCGAGCCTCGCGAATGATGGCTCGGCGAGCATGATCGATCCAGCCGTATCCGGGTGAGCAGCTCGAGCTGCTCGTCGCTTAAACTCGGGATTGGCCGAGTATCAGCCACTATTCCAGTTAGTTTTAATATGGTTGGGAAAGACCATCGAGGGGAGGACATCTCATTTTTTTGTTAGTTGGCAGGAAGAGTGCGGAGGGTTTGATTGTAGTGATCTTGAACCTATGAAATGCTCAATCTTAGCTTATTGGTTCGTTATGAATGTTAGCTATAGGCGAGGGGGTGATACCTTTGCTGGTTCAGCCTCGTGTGACAGGCAGTAGATTTAGCCTGGTAAGAATGTATGATAGAGGAAAGAGAGAATAGTATGGGGAATAATCTGAAATAATTGCTGTGGGAAAGAGCACCTTCTCAGACCCGCGTTAGGTAGTAAATCCTACGAGACATCGCAGGGAAGGAGCGAGAGCGGCTGGCACCCTCAGAACGAGGAGAAAGCCTTGTGAAGACTACCTCACAAACCAAAATGCCCATTATCTTTGTTCGCTCGAAGCAAGGTATATCGATGGAATATATACTATATAACTATAGTGTAAGCCATAATTGATAGGAAAGTAATACCCGGAATTAAAAATGGAGTATAATTGTAAGTGAGAATAATGTGATGTGGGATGACAGCCGGATATATATCTAGGCAACTTAGGGTCTCCCTATGGCAAACATGCATGAATGAAATGTAGGATTCAGGACAATGCTAGGGACAACAGAGTGACAACAATAGAAGCGTTCCCTAGGAATTTATCCCACTATAGCTCAAATTATAGAACTACGTGCGATCAACTTCCTGTTAAAAGGATATCAAGATATGTGCTTTTAATACTTAAGAGGGGTTAACATCCCTACTATAGATCCTCAATGGGAGGGCATGTGTCTTGCTTTGCCCAGCTTGAAAGGTGGGGGGTTGTAGGCGGTAACTATGGTATGGTTAGGAATATATTTGAGCTGTTAAATGGCCACCACCATTAGCTGGCGTCTTTACCCCAGATATTAGGTAGGAATAGGCGAAGGTCATACCTCTCGAGTATGTCGAGGATGTGGTTTGTATGAGATTGTGATAGGTGGTAGCTCCGGCATGGGAAGAATTTATTGACACAAGAAGAGAAGAAGAGTATGGTATAGGACCTCAAATAACAATTGGTGCGAGAAGTCGCACCGTCTTAGGTGCCACTTTAATCGACGTAGAGATACTGAGTTGCTTCAATGTAGCATGATGGTATTGTGATCGAGGGTTCCAGACCCTTCCCTTGGTCGCCTATTGAACGTTTTCCATATAGCTGCCTAAGTTTTGCATAACCTCGATAATAGACTGCATACGAATCTCCGTGCATAGGGCGGGCCTGGGCCATCGAGTCAGCAGATGGTGAACCTCGCGTATGACCGTCCTGAAAGCTTCTACTGATAAGGCATAGACAATAATATTTTCTTCAATTTTTAATACTCGATTGGTTTGGATTTCATCATGCACTTTATTTAGCCAATGTTGCTCCAGATCTCGGCCTCGAGCTCGCGGGCGGCCTCTTCCTCCGCTCGCAAAACACGTATGTTGTAAATTAACGCTTCAAGCCACCAGCGCAGTTGCCATAGCACGTGTGCGTGCGGATGTCGGCCGTTTGCGAGGTAATCGTCTCGAATAAGCCGAGCTCGGGCTTGGATCCTCCGAGCCTGCCGAATGATGGATCGGCGATCATCCATCCGCCAGGATTGACCTACGCGTAGCTGCGTGAGCAGCTCAAGCTGCTCATTGCTAAGGGTCGTGGTTGACCGAATATCAGGCACTTTTTCTTGTTAGCTTTGCAAATACGGTTAGGAAGGGCTATCGAGGGGATGACATGTGTCCCACTTTTTGTTGGTTGACAAGTAGGAGTGGTGGGAGTTTTGATTTTAGTCGTGATCTTGAACTTATGAGATTGTTAGCCTTAGCTTATTGCTTCGTCACAAATACTGCATATACGCCAAGGATCATACCTTTGAACGCTCTGTTCGTGGTGGAGGTACCAGGGGTAGTGAGAGTGTGTTGAAAAGGGAAAACCACAGGAGTAGTGCGGAGGATTTTGAATAGTAATTGCTACGAAACATCGCACTTTCACGAGGAAGGAGCGAGTGCCATCCTTAGAAGGAAGGAGAGCAAGGCTCGTGAAGTCCGCCCAACGCTTGTGTGGTAACTATACGTATAAAGCAACATACCCATTACCTTCGTGCCCTCAAAACAAGGTTTAATGCCCGAATATATAATATGTAAATATAAAGTCAGGGAAATGGTATTTGATAGATGGCAAGTTAAAAAGTGAAAGTAATTAGAACTAGGAGTAAGTGATGTGTGATGACAGCCAGATATATATGTGGGCAACTCAGGTTCTCCTATGGCAAAACATGCATGAATGAAATGTAGGATTCAGGACAATGCTAGGGACAGCAGAGTGACAACAATAGAAGCGTTTAATGGGAATTTATCCCACTGTAGTTCGAACGTATAGAACTACGTACGATCGACTTTCTATTAACAGGATATCATAATATGTACTTTCAATACTCAAGAGGGGTTAACATCTTCACTGTGTGCCTCATCAAATTTCTCTCTAAATCCCTGATTCCGACTCGCACCAGAAGTCATCTGGACTAGTATGGCAAGCATGCGGGCTTTAGTCACTCGAACGTATCCTTTAGATGGCAGCTGTAAAGGCTTAGGCAGGTGAATGGTTGCTCACGCAACTGCGTTGGGGCTTGAACTCGGCACCCGGATCGGATAGTTGGTAAATTTATCCTCGTCAGGTTTAGCTCTGAGACGCCGTTGGGAATATAATATCGAAGTCAGGGGGTGTATCCCAACGATTGCTTAGTGTTCAACTGGTAGTATCCTAAGGTTCGTGAATGCTTGCCCGTAGGAATCAAATCCTACCAATAATCATTGCTGCCCTGATATTGAAGGTGGAGGCAAAGGGTTGAGGCGAGAGCAAGCGGAAATTGGCGGTATAGGTCTCACATATAGAAATTGGTAACAGGATCCGCACCGTCGTATAGAACGAGTGAGAGCGACTATTATCCAAAGAAGTGATTACGGGGCTCTCCAAGTCTAACCAATGCTTGTATAGTAGCCATAGCCATAAACCCACGTTCTTAGGATCATGGTGCCATCTGAGCTTGGCGTATCTGTCCAACATATATATAGTAACCAATACTCCATAAGACCATGATATTCTAAGGTCTAGTGGAGAGCTGACAAATTATATGTACGTCAACGTACAGGGTGAAATCTGGGTATTGCTATCCCCCGTTCTACTTAGCCGCAGATTAAATCTTCAAAACATTTTTAGAAACGAAAAGGCTGGACAAGAAAAGGCTGGACAGAAAATTAGTCCACTAGAGCTCGTTATAAGGCATCATGTAGGCCCAATTCTACTAGTGAAAGATCAAGATCTAATTGGCTAAACGGAAGAATGAGTTACCAGCTCGACTATCTGACTTGGTTCCAGATCAGCCGCTGTAAGTCACGATTAAAGTCTTCCTCAGCCTGGGGGGCAAAGGCCTTGGTAACGGCGATCATCCGGCTTTCGAGGATCTGAGGGGTGTAGGGGTACCCATCGAAGGTGCTTCGTGGGTATTGGAAAAATTGGCCATAGTCATATTGACCGACCACATCATGCGGGACGCCTTATCCAGTATGGGTGTGCGAGCATCGGATCTGTCACTCGCTCGTAGGCGCAGCTGGGTTAACAGCTCGAGCTGCCTGTCACTGGGCGTTGGGATTCTTCGATCGCCCGCCTTATTAGATTTTTTTTTTTTTTTTCACATCCTGGCCGGGAGGAATTTTAATTAGAGAGGATGGATCTCACTCGGGACGTAATCCTTTAACACTATTCATTCGTTCAACAGGAGGTAGACCAGATCACTACACCGTCCCTGATAGATTATGTTTGTCGTTTGGACGGGGGAAGAGGAGAGTATGAAGAGTAATCCACGCTGGTTATCCCTCGGCTATAGGACCTAGGAGCTTTACCTTAGTGGTTTCCTTGATAAGTTTGAAGAAGGATGTCAGAATGTGAGCAAGGAAGAAGACAGGATTGAGGAGGGAGTCTCCGAGTGGTAATCCCTACGAGAGTACGCATCTCACTAGGAATAAGCGACAATGACTGTCAGCCTAAGAATGAAAGAACAAGGGCCCGGAAGATTAGGCAATGTGTGCCCGCGGGTACATGTTGTTAGCATCTTTACTCCTTGAGCTAGACATCAGCATTGAGTTTATACAAGTACGCCATACTTGACAGCAAATGACATTTGATGAAGGGATGACGAAAGGTTGATCGCAATGAGAAGCAAGAGCAAAGTGGGTGCTTGAAGATGCAAGTCTAGTGCCCGGCTATCTAATAAGGATTTAGAAGAGTATTCCGAGCTTCGTACGGCTTAGTCCAATTCTACATGTCTGGGTATAGTATCAAATGACAAAATCCTGTGGGTTGATACGTACTACTGTCACAGTTAACGTTTGGGGGGTGATTCTCAAAGCGCTATGTGAAAGGACAAGCCAAATAGAGAATCATTATGTTCTAGACATAGGTAAAGACCTATCTAGGTACACCCAAAGTTCTACCAACAAAGGACAACGATAGGCTATGTGTTGGTGACCGAGAACAAGAAGCAGAGTAAATATCTGTATTGCAAGCTAACAAAGACTATGAGAGAGATAGGAGAAAGAAGCTGGGAGAGAGATGGGAGACAAACAAACAGGCATCACTAGCCTGACAAATCACGCAGCCCACTAGGTGACATGACCACAATCTCCAACACAATCTTTTAGATGTTTAATCTTGACATTGACGTTGACCCACGACTCCATAGGGTATCCTGAACCTCGGCCGTTTGGGCTATCTCACTTTGCGCCAGCAATCCTGCTCTGGGCCACAGTAGAAAGACTCCTGGTTGCGGATATCAAATGTGCAGATAGGCAGGCCGACCATACGTTCTCCTAGGGCTAGAAGGGTATCAATGGAGGGAGCATCGTGGTTGTTGGTGTACACGGCCATGACGTCGTTCAAAGACAGCATAACGTAGGTTGCTTCGAATAAGATCTACCCGCGAGAATAAGATTGCCTGCTCGCTTGTAGCCGTAGCTGTGTCAGGAGCTCGAGCTGCCTGTCCGTGGGCGCTGGGATTCTTCGCCCTTCCACTTTGGTATTATTAGCGTTGTGTCTTACATCCAGACCTAACAGAATGTCAATAGAATAGGGCGAATCTCACTTGCAGCAGGATGTGTGATAGATGATGTTTAGGTGAAATGGCCGTCCAAGTTGAATCTAGGAAGTACACCGTGTTAGTTAGGTTTGATCATAGGGCCGTCGGGTTTTACCTTTAATAGTTCCCTTCGTGGGTTCGAAGAAGGAAGTGAAGAATGATAAAGAAGAAAGAGGAGAAAGTTAAAGAGGAATGATTTGGGAAGTGATTGATACAAGAATACGGACCCCCACGAGAAAGGTGCGAGCGCCACTCTTGCCTTAGGTAGACACCCAACCTAGTGAAGCCTCGCTGATACTTCCCTAGTACATAGCAGGAGCCACAAACAGAGTTCCTTAGCATCTCGATAGATTCAAAACTCAACATGCTGATAGTGAACCGATATCTCATATTGCTGGTAAAGGATGATCGTAATATAAACCAAGAGTAGAGTGAGTTCTGATGATGACTATATAAATTGGTGGACAAGGGCTATGGAACGGAATTCTAAACTTGGAGAGATATCTCGGCCGGGGACTCCAGAGCCTGCATCAGCTTGGTCAGGACCTGCGGGAGTGTGCGTCGGTTAAGTCCGTACTCGGTGTCAAGGGCAGCGGTCTGGGGGCTGTCGAGACGGGAACTCTGAAAGATTGGGTGAGGGCGGGGGGGTTGTCGGATGCTGTCATATCAATGACGTCCGGTGATAATGGACACTCACCACGCAGGCACTGATATGTCTGGCCTATCCCTCTTAGGCGCATCATCCATCAGTGAATTCTGGATGCCAGGATAATCCGCACACTCGATATTGTACCCGTCCATGTCTGTAAACTTTACCAGGGTGCTTGTTGCCTTGGCGGCCACGCCGCCGAGTAGTACAGCAAGGTGATGATAATCAACGCGAACTAACTCAATAGTGCTGGCTTGGGTGTCTTCGAGCTTGTATTTCGTGTCGTCTGCACGCGTGTAATTCTGGCGCTTAATTGTTCGGTTCGTGTGGACGAAGGACTTTGAAGCGACAGCCGGACCGAAGGTGAAGATTCACACTTCTTTTCTACCCTCCCATCGTTTGTTTGCCTTCTTCAAGTTCGGTGTCGTGTTCAGGTTCTGCCTGGGCACGTCCCGCCTACATATCAGCAACCATTGTCATGGGGACTGATGCGATCTCTGGGCAGACTCCCGTTCGGCCCGTAGGATTCACATGTTGCGAATCAGCGCCTCCAGTTTATGCTGGACACTGTACAGGACCTGCGCACGTGGAGATTGGCCGTCGAGAGTGTATTCCATTGTAACTTGCTCGGCTTGTCTGTGGTTGGCCCAGAATTGTCCCGATTACTTGGCCCGTTGTCTGTTGAAGACGACTTTCATATCGGCTCGCCTCCAACGGAAGCTCTGTTTTCCTCAATATCCCGCGAATCCAGGGAGTTGATAATGGTCGTATTTTTCCAACTCTAGGCGCTGGTTTTATTCCTAACGATCTGACGGAAATTGGTTGATTCGTATGGATTTTCGTAGACGGAGACGGGCCGGTCCGGATTCTGTTGGCATAGAGTGTCGATCCAAGCCCGGTTGAGGGCTCACGTATTCCTCTGGCGACATGGACTTGCCTGGGACATTATCCACTGCAGGTGAACTCAGACCTAGAGAATAATGACTCTTGGTTAGCCTGGTCTCTCACTTGAATGTTGAAGAAAAGAAACAGCGGACTTAGGCCAAGGGCGTCAAGTATGTAGGAACGACTACAATAAACCCCACCTTTCCGAGGAAGGAGAGGGATCATTAAAACGAGACTTTAGTGAAGTTCATTGACTAACTTTTAGCAATAACCACAACTTAACGGTTTCAACGCTTTTATATCCTTGAAAAAATGGATATTTACCCGCATATATATATACATAGGAAGAATATGTCATGGCTGACAGCAAAATGATACCAACAACAAGTACGAAAGAACTGAGATGTGGTGGTGATATATAGGATGTTGGTGTTCATAGGAATAAATTCAAAAGCCGCGTGGGAATTAATGATGTCTTGGTATGCAGGTGGTTGGGGGGGACTACAACAAAGAGAGACCCGAATGGAATATGACAATGAAATCTTTATATATATAACATAAAAAGCTGAGAGGCAAGTCAGTTTTAATTCAGGTCAACGTAAAGAGTTCTCTGGAAATTTTACAATAACTGATAAACATCAATGATCGGACATTATTTTAAACGGATCTAGACTTCACCTTCGCAACGTGCAGTGACGGGTAAGTATGGACAGGGTTCGCTCTTACGACAGAAAGGGACAACGTGGAGGAAAATATTTGATTCCCCACCGGGATTTCCTTTTGTTTTTGAGACTCGCCACATGGGAGTAGGTGAAGACCTGTGGAGGTCTCCAGGATGTGCCATCGAGCTCTACATTCGTTGTAGAATGAAACAAAAAGTTTGAGCCCAGGTGTCAAGTACCGGGACGAGTACGAATGGAGCCAAAAGCTCAAGGTCAGTCATTCCATTGCATGGAAAACGAGATATCTATACAAATTAGCACCAAGAGCATCTCAGAGGTCAATGGATCGTTTTACTCTGCAGACAAAACTCGAGCACCGCTAACAGGGTCCTGGCACCCCATTCCCATCTATCATACAACAGCAGACCGTGGTTTAACCCCCTCATGCATGCTATAAAGCCGCAGGGCCTAGCGCCACGCTAGTGCTAACAAGGATGCCTCAGTTATTGTTGATGACGTCGCCAGAAATGTGTCCCCCACCACCCGCTGCCAGCGCGCTCTGCGTCTGATCCCATAGCTAACGGTCTAACAAATCTCAACAAAAGGGTCACCACTCATTTACACTCGTGGAAGTCACATGTACCTGCGCACTGGCTCCGCAAACCCCTCAGCGCCCCGCATCGTCAAATTGTGTTCCGCAAAGAATACATCGCAAGCTCACAAACGCGTTTGATACTTGAACCACAAGGGGATTCAAGATCATCGACGATGAGGGTGGTTTGGTGAAATTTACCGTGACTGGTAGAAAATATGGTGATCGCCCTTGTCGAGAATTTCGCGCCTTTTCGGGGCTGCCCTATTCGAACTTCACCAAAAAGGCTCGTTCACGCATACCTGGTCTTTCACACTACCTGGAAGCAATGATACAAGTATTGCTAGAGCTGCCCGAGGATGGTCTTTTAGCCATGGTGTCTATGACTACGGCCAGTCATTCGAGAACCAAGCTGTAGTGTATGCAAAGGGACAAAACAAACGAGTGAAATTAACGATCGAGAGGATGGCAGTGACCTAGCTCTATTTGATAGGTGGATGGGGATAGGAAGGTGGCAGCGGTGCGTGAGAGTATAGAGCACAACGAGATTTTGCCCTTTATGAACTCTCGATTGCGCAGACACCAACCTGTACTTGATATCATCCTAACTCTCAGGGTGGATATGTGACTAGTAATTTTGTTATACAGATGACTTGCGCAGTAGTAATACTCGCAGAGTAACCATCATATTGTAGGAGATTTGGAAATACGTAGGTGTATTGATAGTAAATTGTTATTTGGTAGAGGGCTGACCAATCACGATCTCAGAACAAAGCGAAAGCAAAGTGAGGTCAGATAGTTCTGGCATATGTAGCCGGGCCCTAAGGGTCATCCATGGATATCCACCTTAGGACGATTTGCACATGCAAGGCAAGCCTGCTGTTTTATCGGACAAGGTACCAGATCTCCTCCTCTAATCCACGGTCAATTGCGTCCTCGGCGGAGAGACTGAGCATCTCGTAAAGAAGAAACGCCAGTCGTAACTCTAGGTTGAATAGGACATGGCGTAAGGGGGAATGATGAGTAGTGTAATATCTGGCGATAACCATATGGACGTAGCACATAATGAGGGACGCCTCCCGTATTATTGCGCGCCGATGATGGTTTCGCACTTCGCGGCGCTCTTGGAGCTAGGAGAGCAGCTCGAGCTACTTATTATCCGGCACTGGGATTGGATTGTCGGACACTTTTTGTTTTGTCAGCTCAGGGTTCGGGGTTCTGTTCAATGGGAGAGTATATATCTTACTGCCGGCCTGGTCCCAAGTATGCTAATTTGTCAGCGGGTTTATGCGTCTGGGGGAAAGGTGAGCCTGCAGAATAACAGGTCTTTGTTAGATCCATCCACTGTCGCATATCCTGCTTTGTATCGAAGGGACATACCTCGGGTGTGGGATTGGCTGCAAGGGGATGTGCCGGGATGTGAGATATGAGAGAAGAAGAGAAGCAGAAAAGATCATTATGGATGACCTTGAATAGCAATTCCATGTGGGAAAGCGCGTTTTCACGAGGAAGGCAGGATCCTCACCCTACAAAAGGATTAAGTCTGCTGAAGCCTCTGGCACAAATTGTTATTTAAGATCCTCCAAAATACTTCTCTCTCTTTCCCTTCTCAACCAATCAATCAATCAATCAATCAATCAAAGTTCAATTAACCTGTTGCAGTCTAACTAGTTGCGTATGACTATGCAGGCGCTTCATCTAACTGAAGCAAGAACTCGAGTCCAAACGCCGAGTGGGATCACTCCCAAGAGTATACAGATAGATGCTAATCGTAAAGAGTGTGGAATCAGCCCATTCCTATAACCCGTAGACCCATAAAACCCATAAACCCATACATAAGAAATATATAAAGATTGCCATGGAGTGCACCCTCTATCTTCTATCTCTCACTTCCCACTTCTCACTCTTCCTTTCTATCCTCTGCAACCTCCCTCTACCTCAGTTTCAGTTAATGGTGACGTTGTCCTAGCCAGTTGTTGATTGGCATGCTCGTCGACTATGGCTGAGTTTCTCGTTTCCACAGCATCATCTATCGTCATTAGCTAATACCTATCGTCTTCCACACCTAGGTCCATTACCGCGAGGCCTATCGGTTCGTCGTCGTCCTCGATTCCAACATGTTGAAACTGCTAGAGGAGACCTGTTCGGTGCATAAAGTTGACCACGTAGCGGATAGCCTACAGGTTAGACATGATCTTGTCATAGTCTCGTTCCATAAATCCGATCCCAATCCTTTCTAACTACTCCCACAATTTCGTACGCGGAATAACGTACCGCGGACACTGCATCAGAATATGTCTTGGTGTTTGTGAGCCCTCGTCACAATTGCACCGGTCAGTCTCAGCTACCTTAATTTTAAATAAGAAGTGTCGAAGTCCAATCCGTATTGTACGCATCTGGATTAAGATCGCACACTATGGCTTCGACAGCCCTTCGTATAAACGGAGGGTCTTCTTATTCGGCGCCTACACTAAGCGCTTCGTAGGCGCGGAAGTGGTCTCCAGCTCCCACTACTTCTCCCACCGCTCTCTGATTCGCTAGCGTACCGCCCTCTTAGCAGCTACGGCGAGGCGGATTATCGGATTATCCGCCCCGGTCGCAACTTCCATCCCCGCACTAAGAAGCGCTACACCTTTTACTTCCTCATCGGCAAACTTATTGCCGTCCACACCAACGTGTGTAGGGATCCACCTAATGGTGATATTCGTTAGGTGATTTAGGTTTTAGTCCTAGTTCCTCGATCGGATGGCCCGTACGTGCTTGTATATGTGTGTAAGCACGTATTAGCCAGACGGTCGCTGTGGGTTTTGAACTGCCTAGATGGCAGCCTAGCTATCGGAGAAAATGATCACTTCTCGAGCCGTTGTTTGTTCTATATTGTCGTCTTTAGTAGTGGCAGCTACTAATGCCATCTCGATGCCGTTGAGTTCGGTAGCGTACACTGTGGACTGGGAGTCCGTTCTAAGATAACGTCTTTGTGATGTCGCTCTATATTGAAGGCTGGCTATTGATGCGCTAATATGTCCTGTAAAGCCACTTCTATCGGTGAAGATCATATCTTTATTTCCTCCGAGAACTATTATCTCGTAGATATTATTGTGGGTTTTTAAAGCTGCTTCTTGGTCCTTAATGAAGCAAGGGATTAGTGTTTCCCACGGAGCAAGAACAAATGCACGCTTCCCCTCCTATTTCTCGTTCTTTTATAGGCGTAAGGCTTTCCATACGATCGCCTCGATCGGTGCCTATCCTCCTACTCTTCGCTCGCTTGGTTTCCTGGCTTCTTTAGCCGTTAGTAGGCAAGCCTACTGTGGTCTAGTGAGGATTCGTATAGCCGTTTCTTCGACGATCTATTAGATTCGTAATTTGATTAGGGTGATAAATAGTTCTGTATCGAGTGCTGCTCCCGCTATCCCGCGGAAGGCACCGCTGATTAGGATTGCCGCACGTTTCTAGATTTTTATAAGTTCGTTAGTGAGCTTATCGAGGTCCCCCCTTGGTATTGCTTTAGCCGCCGGGCAATACCACGTAGACAGTCCCTATAGCATCTGTGGAATGATGACTGCCTGGTACACCTTCCGCGTAGCGATCAATAATAACCCCTAAGTGGAACCTAAGATTCCGCGGAGTGCCTCGAGACTGCCGGCACCCTTTGTAAGCATCTTCTTCCGGTGTGTCGTGAAGTTAAGGTGTTTGTCGAGCCAGACACCAAGGTATTTTGCTAACTCTGTTGGTACGATAACAGTGCGTGTGTCGCTAGGGACGGTCACCGGTATACCATCGTGGCCCGATAGATTAGATAGGATCTCCTATATATCGATCTCGGTAGGAGGGCTAATTTCCGTCGTTATTATCGGTATCGTCGTTATCGCTTCCGGCGAGATGATTTTCGGGTTGGTGAAGTAGATTAATTCGAATTTATCTAGTGCAAACCTCGCTACGTGTCGTTTAGCCTAAGTGTCCGCTCGTTTTAGTGCTTTCTCGAGTATCCACACATTCTCTTCGTAGCTGTTCGATAGTGCGAGGGTGCACATATCGTCTACCCATCCAAATACTTCGCTCTCGCCGTACGGCAGCCGTAAGGTGCATATCCGCACCAGTGGAGCATTAAACAATAGGAATAGGATAGGAGAGATCGGTGGGCCTTATGGGATACCGGTTGGCGTGGGGAGTGCCTCGCTAATATAGCTATTAGGCAGCTTGATACGGGTACTCCTCTCCCTAAGGAACGCTCGCACCTATAGGACCAATGCCCCGAGGCCTATTTGCACCATATTATAGAGCAGCCTCTCGTAGGACACATTGTCGTATGCTCCTACCACATCGAGGAGCAACATGCTAGCAGTCTTACCTTCTCCCCACGCCCGGTGCACACGATCCATAATTAGTTAGATGGCATGATCCACAGAGATACCCTTTCTTCCCCCGAGATATGTGTTCGGTAGCAAGCTATACTACTCCACAAGCCATGCGATGCGCGTGGCGACAATCGACTCGAGGATCTTGCCGAGGGTGTTCAGCAGTGCCACGGGTCTATACAATTTTAGTAGTCGATAATCCCGTGGGCCTGCTTTACAGAGGGTGACGGTGATAGACTGTTGGAAGTGTCGTGGATTATGGCCTGTCTGTACGTATGCGTTGAATATGTATGTTATCTATAGGACGAAGTGTCTTGCCGAGCGAGAGCCTTGGTCCGATAGTATCTTCCATACTCTATTCGGTAGCGAGTCCCCCCCTAGTGCTTTATTCGGTGGTGCTCTACGTAGTGCCGCTTCTATCTCGCTAGTGGTAATAGGCGGTAGTGGGTGTTGCGGCGTTATATTGGTAGATTGGATGTCGGTGAGATCTGCCTCGGGTGGTTATAGGAAGAATACGCTACGTAGCATGTCTACCTTCTCTATATTGGTTTCGGCCTCTCTATCTGTGGTGCGCAGCGCTGGCATTACACTACCTTACTGTTGGCCTCGATTCCTAGCCCATTTCGACACCCTCTATAATCCTTGTGGCCCTTGCCCCACTGCATCCTCGATAAACATACGGAATCCTCGGCGGAGAGCTCGCTTAATGATCCTCCCTTTCTAATTCCTGGTTGCTTTATATATCTCCTAGTCCCCCTTATAGTGCGTGGCTAAATAGCGACGGTATGCGCGGCGTGAGTCCTTAACAGTATCGCCACACTCCCTTGTCCACGAGGGGTTAGCAAGCGGGCTCGGTCTTGCCTATAGTGTCGTTTCTTGCACCCCTCGCTATATAATGTCGATCAGGTGGTCCACAGCGTTGTCGATTTGTCGGGGGGTGGTGAGGGACTATGGTTGCGAGATAGCGCTGGCTAGGTTGTCTGCCACGAATACGTCGAATTTCTCTACATCCATAGCCTTCTATAGCCGTCGTCTTGTCTCTTATACCGGCGGTGTGTCGATGTCGATAATCGTGCGTATCGGTAGGTGGTCGGAATCGGCATAGCACTCCATAGCTAGCTCACACACTACCATTCTTTTAGTGAGGTTTGGCGTACCGAACACTAGGTCGATTGTGGTTTGCTCATTGTTTTGGTCTCGTGTGACTATACCTGGTTCGATCCACAGGTCCAGGTTCGCACTATCGTATAGCTCGATCAGCCTGTCTGCCCTAGGGTCTTACACGCTGTCGATGCCACCCCATGCTAGGTGATGGAGGTTGAAATCACCGAGCACGATGCTGCATATGTCCTTGTTCGTTAGTGTTTGGTAGAGAAGGTCCACTGTGGTTGCCGTACCGCACTCGTTATATATGTTGAAGATGCGCGCGGTGCCGGCGATAGTCTGCATTCGCACTTCTTAGCAAAATGCTAAGTGGGTATGGTGCGTCCACTCGCTACTAATACGCTTCGAGATGTATATACACACACGTGCTCTGCTTCCCGTCTCTAAGCTAGACAGAAAGAGAAGCTCGTGTGTCTATTTCAGTGGGTGGTATATCGTGTCGTTATATAGGTTCTCCCATGGTTCTTACACTACAATGATATCCGCCCTAGAGACCTCTAGTTTCGCTAGAAAGTCCGCCATAACGACATCTCGCGAGCGGTGCGTGTTGTATTGGATGATAGTGAGTGGTGTATTATTTATCGGGTATAGCGTGGCTTTATTTCTTGGCTAATCTACGGGTTGTTCTTTCTTCCTAAATGCTTGCTCGCTTTGTGAAGTTGATGTTCGGTGTTGTTATAGTGTCGAAGCACACTTGGCTATCGATGGTGCGTTTGTTCCGTCCCCTTGGTGCCGGTGTGCGTGATAGCGCCGGCGTAGCTTGCGAGAAGATAGCATTCTCCTTGCCTGGTGCTCTCGCTGTGTCCTTTGCTAGGACGGGCGTATTGGCGTCCTTCTACGTGAGTGCCGATGATGGCTGGTATTCGCTAACCGTTCTCACTTCTAACAGTTCGGAGTCGCCTTCATCGAACATAACACACTCGGTTCTTCTCCTTTTTAGGGCCATACCGCTATTAGCCTATATCACCCTACCGAGGAAGCCCTTACTTCGTGTCATAACCGACGATGATGTGGATGCCCTGCTCGGGGCCCTCCGTCTCGGGGGCTCCGATTGTACGCCCGGTGGTGCGTAGACAGACTGGCGAAGCGACTAGCCGATTCTCTCAGCTTCGTCTTCTCTTATAGTGAATTCGCTGGGCTAATATTGTGCTTAGGTATCTTGCCCTTCCGTTAGTGTGGCCTACGCTAGTGTTGTGCGAGCTGGCATCCCCTGCCCCGGCATTATACACACTAGCGCCTCGCTATTAATCTCTATCGTATCCGCACTACTAGGGACCGATGTCTCGGTCTCCCGACTTGTGTATATGCGGGTGTTCGCTATTTGTTGACCTGATCTCGCCTGCTAGTTCGATCTTGTCTTCGTGCTCTATGTGGTGCTCTTCCTTCTAGAGCTCTCCGTCATAGAGGTCCTAGGGCCGCTACCCCCGGGACTCTCCTCCCTCGTGCTTATGGATAGTGTCCTCACCTCGCTATCCACCTTCGAGAGGTATGCCGGCACCCGGTGATGCCTCTCCCTCGCCTACGCGAGAGCCTGCACCCTCTCGATCTCTCGCACGTAGTCGGGGCACCGTTTCGACCACGCATTATATGTGCCCCCGCAATTGGCACACGCTCGTTTAGTGAGTGTGGCGTCCTTCTTACGCTAGCAATCCCGAGAATGATGTTTCTCAGCGCAGAAGACGCACTTAGTTTCGTTAGAACAGGTGTTTCCTATATGTCCATATTTCTAACAGTTGTGGCATTAGCGTATACGCGCAGCACGGTCGTATAAGACCGTGGTAAGAACCTCTAAATCCTAGAGAGTGCCGGTGTCGATTGCTTTATTAGTAGTGTGCGGTAAGGCGAACTCGATAATCAGAGAGCCGGATTTCTTGCCCTCGGGTAAGGCGAGCCACGATATCTGCGTGATCTCGGCATTACCCTATAAGAACAGATTCTCAGTAAGCAACTGCTTAATGATTCTATCCTTACGCTCCCTAATATCTGCCGCCGTATTAATACCGAGAGATCGCACGTTAACATCGTGCACGACAACCCCCCAGCTCGGTAGGCGCACCTCCGATCCCTTCCATAAGTGTTTAACCCATATATCCCGATGCACCCTCATTATCTCTACTTCCTTCGCAGTGCGTAAGGTAAGCGAGAGATCTCCCGATTTCAGCTATTTAGCAGCTACAAATTTGACTACAGCCACTATCACAGCATCGATCCGCGCCCCCTTCGTGCGGGCCTTCTCGGCTGCCTTTATGATCTCCGCCGAGGTCATAGCGCGGAAGCGTCGTATACCATCGGCATCGCCTAGTTTAACGATGATCTAGCGGTCTTTAGCGAGATCGGAGAGCGTTACGGGGCTCGTGGACATGCTGCCGTGGCTCGACAGGAAATGTGTCGGCGGCGGCGCGTTCTTAACGGCGTTAACGTATGATCTGACTCTAGTACTCGGTCCGGCAACTGTCGCTGTCGCGATCCTCACCGCATGTATATCTTGCTTTATCTGGCTGGTTTCCTGGCGCAGCTGTTCGAATTGCTGCCTCCAGTCCTGGCCGACGGGGTTCTTAATGAGGTCGGTAGTGAGCTCCTGAATGGACTTCAGGTATTCCAACACCGGTCTCGGGACTTTGACAGAGTTGTTACTGCTGATATGATTTAGCAACTGGCGTACGTCGTAGTTGGCATCCAAAATGCGCTCGTTGATGTTGGTTGCAGATTTTTCGCGGCCCCCTGAAAGGGGCGGCCACTGGCTCCCTGGCGCCACCATACCGTCTACCAATATGGAATTGGTATCAGGAGATGGAGCCGGAAGTTACAATTAACTTGCAATTAAAATGAGAGCTGTAGCCCTCGGCGTTGTGGTGCAATTTCAAAAATTAGGTTCGCGCAAAGATATGTGTTTTTTTTCCCTTCTCAACCCACTCTCACCCTCACCCTCATTATCCTTTCTGGTGTCAACCTACTCTCACCCTCAGTCTCATCTCTCTTCACAACTTACTCCACCCTCACTATCCTTTCAACCTACTCCCACCACCATTATCACCTGACCAGATCAACAAAAAAGTGAGACACGTACCTCCCCTTCATGGCTTTTATCCCCACCCGTATTACAAAGGCTGACAAGAAAGCCTTGGAACGTGGCCGATACCAGGCAGATCCCGGCCCTTGACAATGAGCAGCTCGAGTTGCTTACTCAGCTGCGGCTGACGCGAATCTGGCGCCAAAATGCCCGTATGGCAATCATCCACTAGGCCCGGGTGATCACGCGCCAAGATGTTAATATACAACTGCGATACGCAACAAACGGGCAACCTCCTTGGGCCAGGATGCTGCGGGGCCTCCGCCAATGGCTCGAGGACCTAGTCTATGATATGCAGATCCTACGGGCCGAAGAGGAGGCTGCCCGTGAGTCGGAAGCCGACATCTGGAGTAACGTGCAATGGGCCATTCAAAAGGATACGACGGTTGGTCGTTCTCTTTACCGCCATGTACTGCATAGAAAGACTTACATTGCAGGAATGGCTGAAGTACCGCTTCAAAAGGGTGCTTTTCCAGCCCAGCCATGATTTTGTTGTCGATGATGGTATCCTTTGGCTTGAACCTAAGTGCTTTGCACGAGACAGCAACTTCAGGTCCAGGTGGAGTGCGGGATGCTTCTTGGTAGAAGCTCGAGGAGCTTGTTGAGTGTTGCTGTGTTTATACGAGCATTGGCTATGTTCGGAGGACGAAGGCTGGAGAGGTGGTGGGCGGTTCGACGTCTTTGCTGTTCTCGGAGTTCCCTTGGGTTGAGATTTGGTAGACTTAGGTGGTTCTAAGCAAGGCGGCATCGTCCTGAACATACTTTTTAGGCGGTGAACAGGAGGCTTTCTCGTCTATCTCTCTCTTCTCTCGCGCCATCTTAATGCTGGTGGGCATCTTATTTATCAGCGACTCTTCTTAGGGATGTTGGGTGTCGGATAGATGGGGAGAACAAGGGCTGACGGTAAGTGGCTCAGGCGCGCTAGGTTGCGTTACCTGAAGTATCTTCATAGGTTAGAGTAATTGTTTATAGCAGAAGGTTGACTCAGCGTTGATTGCAGGAGAGTTTTTCTCTGTAGAGTTTAATGAAGACCCAACAAGGAGTCAAATGAGATTCAATGCGGTGCTTGTTAGGATTTTGCATTGGTGAAGGGTCCTATGGGTGTCGAGGATCGAGCAGTTCAGGAAGTAACTGACTTTCCGTGTCGCAGGCTTGACTGAAGTTATTATCTGGGTATGGATGTTGACCATTCATGCAGAAATCCCCGCAGGCGGTGGGGTAGTGTCGAAGTGGCGCTTGATGAGATGTTGACCCCAGCGGTGGATGGTGTTCATGGTGCTCCTATACCCGTTGTCTCGCCGAGTGGCTCGGAGGTGTAGGTCCATGGTCCGTTCCAGCTGGCCATTACCGAGAACCAGGATTGATCGGTCAACCACATTCTCGTTGTCCACTTCTTGTTGAGACACGATTGTTGACGGAACATTAAGGGGAAGTAGCGTCGCTTACTCGGCAAGCAGTCGTATGTGTGTCAGTTATGGAGGTGAAGAGTTCGCACACGCTACCCTATGGAATAACCAAACTTGGTTATGTCCTCGTTCTGTCGTTCACCCTCCTCGTGGTCGAACGGACTGGGATGACGACCAGAGCCACTCTTATAATTTACCAGTTAAAGATGAAGACATATGAATCAAGAGCATTATTGATACCTTGAGCTCCCTGCGGTACTCTATTGAAAGTGTGTTTTTGGAGAGTGTAGCCTGAAAGTCCTTCCGTGTTTTTCTTACGTTCAATGGTACTGTGGCCT
This sequence comes from Penicillium sp. CF05, assembly GCA_002916455.1. Taxonomy (NCBI): domain Eukaryota; kingdom Fungi; phylum Ascomycota; class Eurotiomycetes; order Eurotiales; family Aspergillaceae; genus Penicillium; species Penicillium sp. CF05. The sequence continues at coordinate 46,297 of PKQL01000034.1, forward strand.
TGCATCACTGGCTACTCGGACCGGCCGCGTCGCAGAAAAGACCCCTTTGCTCCACTGTCACGGTCCGCCTTAATTTAGAAGATGGCCATCTAGTGGACCACAACCCACGTCCGTATCTCCATCAGCTACATGCCGCTCGGTGTAAGTACCTGTTGGGTGTTGGCGAAGGTGCCAACAATTCCGCCAACGCACCGCATGGTATTGTCGAACGGACCGGTCGACGACAAGAGTCTCTCGTGGAATTCCACTAATCGAAGATGAAGATATATTAATGAACAAGTTCATTAGTACTTTAAGGTTCTTGGCTACGTTATGCAAAGTGTGTTTTCGGAAAATATAGACTGGAAATTCCTTTCGCGTTCTTCTTAGGTTCAATGTTCAATTCATTATGGTTTCGCATCACTGTCCCAGTCAAAACGGTCGCCCAGAATGGTACGGTCTGCGTTGCTATCGTGGGTCTCCTCAATGTGGATTTTGGCCAGCTGTTGGAGCAGGACTCGCATTCGAAATTCCAACCACCATAGGGTACTTGGGCTGACTGCCTGCTGAGTGTTTGCGAAGGTGCCGACAATCATGCAAATGCAGCGCATAATTCCGAATGCTTCACACGGTATCTCGCCTCGTTGGAGAGCTCACCTATCTCCCCGGATTTTCAGTTGGGTTAGCTCCTCTAGAGCTTCATCGGGAGGCACTGCAATATTTTGTCCGTTGGCCACTTTCTACTTATCAGCCTTGTGTTGAATTAAGGGGAGGTTGCGTATCTTACTGTGAAAGGCTAGTAGTTGTCCCAGATTTTGGAAGATTATTTGTGTGAAGGTCAACCTAGGAAACAGCCAAAATTCGTCAGGTTGTCTCTTTATCGTAGAGGTTGCTCATCATTAAAAAAATCGTACCTGGCTTGTGAGTAGGTGATGGTGGGGTGTGAGAGATTGTCGGAGGAGAACGGGAAGAGAGAAGTGAGGATTGGAGAATATTGTAAATAGGAATTCCTCTCGTGGATTAGGAAGGTGCGACGGCCATCTAGAGGAATGACTGAGGCAGCCAAGGCGACCAAGTCTCGCGAATGCTAGCCTTCTCAACATGTCTATCGACCCAATGTACGGAATTCGACATTTATGTATCATAAAGACCAGGTGAAAGATGGTCTCAACGAGAAGTAAGAGCAAGGTGATAATTGACGATATTCATATTGACGATGTGCTGTGTATTCCAGATTCAAAAGCACAACGTTATGAAACTTGTGGATCTAACAATTCACCTCCGCCCAGAGCTGTCGCTCCATTGCCTCATCCGCCTCCTGTTCTTCCCATATCTGACCAAGGTTGTAGTTTAAAGTGCACATAATCTCATCTAAGCGTCGGAGCATCCGCAGGCAAGAGCGGGACTGGGTATCCGGCGTGCTTAGGTTGGCTAGGTTTTCGAGCTGCCCGATTGCTTGCATGGCTTCTCGTACGGCCGCTAGACGACGAAGGGTTCGCCTGCATGGACGGAGTCGGAGCTCCGTACGGGATTGTAGGTGCTCGTTTTCAATAGAGTGGATTGGCCGTTGATCCGCCACTGTCTCATTGTCATCTTGCTCTCTAAACCGCTGTTGCGGGCGGTGTATCTTGGGGTGTGTCTTACTGGTGCGTGGGTGATTGATAGGTGAGGTTCTGATGGCTGACGGTGTAGACCTGTAAAGGAGTTGGTCTTTATCGCATTATTATATTTCTGTAAGGCTCGATCATAGGGTTGAAGAATCTCGCCTTTGTGATGTTGAGGATTTGATAAGTGAAAGTGTGTGGAAGAAGAGAAAGAAAAGAGACATCAACTAAGAGAAGTCTAAATAGTAACTTCTACGAGGGAAAGAGCGTCTTCATTACATATCATGTGGAAAATTGCAAATCCATTCTCGTATGGCTGTTATTGAGTAAAGGCCACTTGTTGCATCGCTCTCGTTTCTGGAAACCAAGGTACCCTCATCGTAAATGGGACTCTTGCATATAACCTCACGTGGTATTTAACCGGTCACACCTTTCCACATATCCCGCTCCATGGCCTTATGGGCCAACTGTTCATTCAGAATCGTAGTGAGTTGATGTATCAGCACCCAATTGATTCGGTCCAGCTGCTGGACTATCAAGATACAGGAGCGGGACTGGGTAGTCGACGTCCTCAAGTCCACCAGTCGTTCTAGGTCCCCGATTTGACGCACAGCGTCTAGTATCGCGGCGAGTCGGCGTAGAGGTCGCCTCCGGGCGTGGAGGCGAAACTCCGTGAGAAGCTCCAAATCTTCGTTATTAATAGATGGAATAGGCTCGGCCACTATCTACTTGTCAGCTTCATATCAAAACCGCCGTCGTAAGCGGTGTATTAAGGGGTGTATCTTACTCTTCAGATAGGGATAAGTATGTGCAGTCAATGATATTGTCGTCCTTGAGGAATGCTGCCTATTAAAGAACTTAGTATGTGTCCACCAGCTTATCGTTTCCAATAGTTATTGTCACGAGGCCGAGAAATCTGACTTTCCAGAAAGATGCACAATTTTAGAGAATTGGAAGAGGAAGAAGAGAAAGACAATAGAGATAAACTGAAGGAAGTTTAAATAGTAATTCCTAGGAGGGAAAGCGCATCTCTAGAAGGAAGGCGCGACTTGCACCTTTAAAAGAAAGGAGCAGCTCTTCTAACTTTGGAAAAGCTACCAAATGCTTAGATAGTTGACCAGGTGTACCTAGGTAATTCTAAAGCAGATGGATGCCAAAACAACATTAACTAAGCGACTAGTCGAACAATGATCTAAATGAATAGTAAGCAGAAAGTGAAATTGAAATGATAGCTAGAGGGCTACTTTTATACTTCTAACGTCATATTCATTCTTTAAAGATATAGATATCGAACTACAACTAGTAGCAAAACGAGAGAGGTAAGATTAATGTGACATTTGGAATATGGCAATATGGCCTAATAAAGAAGACTGAAAATTGGGCGTCAAATTCTGCTGTAAAAGGGTCCTCGTTCTGTTCTTCCATAGCTGAAATGTTGGCGATCAAGAAGAAGAGAAAGCAATAAGGTTGTATTCTGTATCTAGAGACTCCCACTTGTTGAAAAAAGAAGAAGAGAGGGAGACGAGAAGCTAGTTAATGGCAGTCCTGCAAACACGGATCACGTATATGTCACGTGAGAATGCGGGGACTTGCGTCGTCCCTCACACGGAGAAGCTCATTCTGAAATTTCAATAGATTATTGCACGTTCCTCCAGATTTCCGCTTCCATCTCACGGGCAGCCTCCTCTTCGGCCCGTAGGATCTGCATATCATAGATTACGTCTTCGAGCCATTGGCGGAGGCCCCGCAGCATCCTGGCCCGAGGAGGCTGCCCGTTTGTTGCGTATCGCATTTGGATATTGACAGCTTGGCGCGTGATCACCCGGGCCTAGTGGATGATTGCCATACGGGCATTTTGGTGCCAGGTTCAAGCGAGCCGCTGCTGGGTGAGCAGCTCGAGCTGCTCATTGTCAAGGGCCGGGATCTGCCTGGTATCGGCCACTTTCCAAGGCTTTCTTGTCAGCCTTTGTAATACGGGTGGGGATAAAAGCCATAAAGGGGAGGTACGTGTCTCACTTTCCGCGGTTTCGAAAGAAGAGATGTTAGAAGGTATGGTGGTAGGTTTAGAAATATTTAACCTATTAAATCCCCTTCATTAGCCTGCTGTCTTATTAGAAATGTTAATTTGAGGGTAAGGCATACCTTWCGAGGTTGCGATTTTGCTGAAGGTTTGTTGATCTGGTCAACTGATAATAAGGGTGGGAGTAGGTTGAAAGGATAATGAGGGTGGAGTAAGTTTTGAAGGGGGATGAGAGTGAGGGTGAGGGTAGGTTGGGGGAGAGAATGGGAGAAGTATTGCGGAGGATCTTAAAGAACAATTTGTGTCAGAGGCTTCAGCAATCTTAATCCTGCCTGGCTCGTGAAGACGCGCTGACTGATGAACATAGCTGATTGAGGAAAATGCTGATGAAAATGCTGATTGAACTGTTGGCTTTGAAAACTGACCATCCTCACCCGTTGCGTCGTCGATCCGTGTCACAAAAATTTTCTCGAAAATTGAGTTATGTCGAAAATCGGAGAATGAGAATCTATGCTCTGTTGTTGTCGGCACAAAGCCAAAAGAGAATGAAGGATGATGCTGACGAGAGGTAATATTAATGTGACATTTGGAAGTATGGTCTAAAAGAGAAAATTGAAGGCTGATACTATAGAAAAGGTCCTCGCTCTGTTCTTCCATAGTTGAAAGGCCAGAATCAGGTTGGCTTGAAACAGCCAAGTCAATACACTCCCCGCCAGAGTTCCCACTCTCGGGCCCGGTCCCCGTCTTCCTCTTGCTGGATTTCATCGATTCGGTGCATCAGGGTGGCAATTACGGCCCTCAGGTCTCTCATTAGTCGGGTACCTGAGTCCACCCTCTCGTCGACAGCGGCCGTGTGTAATAGGGCTACGAGCTGCCCCATTTCCCGAGTTGCGTTACGAATTGCAATATAACGCCTGTGTCGTCGCCTGATTGCCCTCAACGTGAGCCGCGTGAGGGTCTCAGCCTGCTTATTGCTGGCTGTGGGAATTGGCCGTTGATCGGCCACTGTCTCCTTGTAAGCTTCATATTTATACTGCGGCTGTGAACGAACGGTGTAGGCATCTCACTTGTTGGTTTGGATTTAGATCTGTGAGATAAGTTGTATTTCGTCTTTGAATGATGTTGGCCTATAAAGAACTTAGGATGTGTCCATCAGCTTCCCGTTTCCAAAAAGTGTTGATGATGGGGTCGAGAAATCTCACCTTTATTTAAGGATGTAGGTTATACTAGAATTGGAAGAAGAAAAGGAAAGAAGAGAAGAGATATCGCCAGAAAGGAGTTTAAATAGTAATTCCTACGAGGGGAAGCGCGTCTCTACAAGGAAGCCGCGACTTGCACCTTCAAAAGGAAGGAGCAGCTCTGCTAACTTTAGAAAACCATGGAAGCTACCAAATGCTTAGATCGTCAGTCAGGCCTCCCTAGGTAATTCTAAGGCAGATGGATGCCAGAACAACATTAACTAAGCGACTAGTCAAACAATTATCTGAACAGTAAGCAGAAAGTGAAATTGAAATGATACCGAGAGGGCTACTTTCATACCTCTAACGTCATATTTATTCTTGGTTAAAGATGTAGATACCGAACCAGAACGGTTGCCCGGGATTTTCTCTAGACCTATTTTTACATGAAGATAACGGAGACGGCCAAGGTAAAGGTGGTGAAGGGTGGGTTTCTCGCCACTTATACAGCTTTCCAGCTCACGTTGCTGACCTCATTTAAGACAGCATCAAAGCAGTGAGGACATTTCTCGATGGGGAGCCCCCTAAAAGGGGCACGCCACATTTCTACTGCGGTGACACATGGCTCGAAAAGGTTTCGAGGAGTGACGTGGCTTGGGATTCGAATGGGAACGATTTGATGGAATTTGATGTCGATGGGGTTACGATGCATCCTGCTACATTTGAGGAAGTGCCAGCTTACAAAGAAGACTTGTTTTGGACTAACCCGAACACGAACATGTAAGAGACCACTGGCCGTGTTCCTTATTGGTCACCGGATTTGAGTTCATTTCTTTTTGACTCGGATTACGATGGGCGAACTTACTGCGCACCAGGAAACGGCGGCTTGGGAGCAACGCAACAAATAACGAAGCCCGCTACGATGACCTTCTGCTCTCTTGCTTTCGAATACGACCTGAATACCGAGGTTTTGGGAGAAAATAAGCCTTCAGCAAGGATGCCAATTACGAAGGTTATCCCGCGAAGCGCAACTCTCTACCATGAGCTCATCCACCTCGCCGTTGGTACTGACAAAACACAAGATTACACTTGTAAGTTCTTGTCGGATATGTTAGGTCAGACCAAGCTGATAACCTGAAGACGAATGGAGTAAGATGCAAACTGCGCTCAAGAAGCCCAATGGTACGCCGTCGAAGAAAGAAGAGGAACAAACTGGGCAATATTGGGATGGGATGAAATTTCAGGATATCATGCGCCAAAATCCTGAGACATTTGTCTTCTTCAGCGTGGGGTATTGGTATTTTCTGCAGACTACATGGAACAAGAATGCGCGGAAGCGGTGGAGCTTCGATACTGGTGCAGCTCGGCTCGTGGCGATATAGGCAAATGACGAAAATGGAAATGGACATTTTCTAGAAAGCGAAATCGACAAATTTGGTACACAATCACTGTTCAAAGTTTGACAGGGCCTTGAAAGATGCCTTTTTGCTTCTTTCTTATATACAGTTGCGTAGAAAGCGCTTTGGGCCTTCACACTTGTCCTCGCTCGTTTTCACTTGTTTGTCGCTGGTTTGTTTCGTATAATTTTGTACGGCAGAATACGGAGTAAGATCGTGAGAGTTGCTCTATTAAGGGTATGAGGAATTTAGTAGTAGTCGCTACCAATAGCAAAGAGTAAATTTCAAATCAAAAACAAAGACATTCAAGCAAGAGTGATTGGCTTGAAATCACAAAACTCTTCCTTCCATTCCAAGGCTCCGACGCTTTCTAGCTTATCACCAAACTTCTCTAGTAGGGTTCTCGCGTCACACATAAGATAGCCACTGTTGGAATATTTCCCAACATGCCTATACTCGGCGCTCTTTGCGTCCGTCCAGAAGTGCGGCCATAGCATCAACTGAGCTTCTTGGCCATGGACGAGCTCTGTTCTAATGGCCCATATCTTTAATGGAAGGTCGGTTTGACGACGCTTCACACCATGCCGCACACCGCCAATCCCTGCAGCCGGTTCACGAATACCAATCAAATCCGAAATCTGAATCTTCTGGGCATCGGTCACTGGTGTCAAAAAGTATATCCAGAACAATTCCACGTAAGAGCACGTTAACGCATCAAACCAGCTGGGGCCCACATAGTCGGAGCTCCTCTGCCAAAATGTCTCTCGAGAGGACGTAGCTCTGATTCCTCTAGCTTCGAGGTTCTCCCGATAGAGCTGGGCGGAAGGCGAGGCCATGAATGCCCTCATATCAGAGGCTCTCTCCCATGCTTGGTGGCAGTTAGCGGGACGACCTTTGATTCCCGGTTGATACACCACTCACCTGTAACTAGAAGAATTGTATCCGGGCGCTCCTGCACTCTTGCATACCCGGAACCTTCGTGCCCTGGGGCCCGAAGCAGTGGCTGGAAATGTCCAGCCCATTCGGTATCCAGCTCCAGTCCCTTGGAAACTTGAAACTCGGTCCAGATTAGGATTGCTTGGTCGTTGAGGTCGTCAACCTGTGATCGATCTATAGTACAATCTCCCAAGGGCGCCATGACTGAAGAGGGTTGATTTGGATCTGAACAGGATTTTTGGAGAGAACGACTGCGGGCACTGGGGTTTTAAGGGCACTAGCGCTGGCGTTGTTTCGCCTTTGGCCACTATTCGACGCGGTCCGTTTCGTTTCAATACTGGTAATGCTATGGTAAATAAAGCACGTGACACATCTCCTTGGCGTTGTGAGAAATCATATTAGTCACCATACTTCGAATATTGAAGCTATTTGTTAGAATGGTCACGTGATTAGCATGTGATCAGCCACGTAACCCCACCGAGTCCTAGGACTTCCAGATAGTTTAGCTCTAACCGGCCCCTGTAATTTTCTTTCGAAAAATACGCACCCGAGCGAGCGAGGGTCCGCTACCTAAACGGAGGGGATCACCCAAACGGAGGGTTTTTCTATAGATTTAATTCATCTAGCATTACCACCACCACGTGGTAAATTAATTAATTTAAAAGCAGGGATATATGAATTGATCAATTTACTACTAGTATACAAAAGCTCCTTATCTCTCCACTGCGTTTTTTGGCCCTTCCATGCTTCCTGATTTCGATCAACACCTCCTTCCATTTCCGCCTCGTTTTTTCTTGGTCCGCTTCCTCGCTCAGTTTATATTCTTTTAGCTTTATGCTTTTATCTGGCTAGAATTTATAATGCCGGTAATCTGTGCATAACGACGAGAAGTATCATGCCGGGCGTGGCGAGCTCCTATAATAGCTTATATGCGTTAAAATTCTATCTATAGCTAGTAGGCTAATGTACCCTACGCTTTAGCACCCTTTGCAAGCCTTTCTAACCCCTCTTTGAACCGCTGAGTTGTATGATTATATTAATTAAGCCGTAGGCTTAGTCTTCTGATTTTTTCAGCGCTTTTTGGAGTGCTAAACTCGGTGTTTTGTGACAAGTCCAGCCGTCACTGTTGGTCAATGTAAATGACACAATCAAAAGCTCCATTCCCACCGATCTTTCGCCATGCTTCGGCCAACGGGTGCCTTTGAAGCTCTCGCACGGCAATAGAGATCCCATGTTTCGACCTTGCTTGTGTTGTGTTTTGTCGCCTTTGCAAGTGCCCTTTCTGATGACAGTTCGGCAATAACCTCTGCAGGAACCCTGGTAAACGCCGGTTTTATCAACGGGACCGCACTTGGGCAAGACTCGCATTATCTCTACAAACGTGCAGGAACCAACAGTAGGAGCAATGTCATTTATGCATCGACGTGCTTAGGTGATGAAATTACATACTTGGACAGTTCGCTGAGCCAAGCTAAAGACCTGGTGCGTATCCAGATCCTGTTCCAAAACCCAGGCTGATTTCTAACGCTACCCACAAAAGGCTTCCAGAGCTGTCACGGCTATAAGTGAGCTGCTGGACATAATGCGGCTCAAGGAACAGCCCGAGCATTGGCCTTCAGCCTCGTATACCAGAAGATACCGAAACCTCCTTCTCTGGGGTTCCTTGTTTGGTGAGCCGATACCGCAGAGAGGGGTTGGCAAAAGGACTCTAAAGAATACCATCAGTACGATGGCGAGAGTGAAAAGTATGTTGAATTCGTGGCCAGACCTGGAGCAAGAATTCCCTGCTGACGAGTACATCAAACCCTTAGATAGCTTCATGCGTGTTCGAAGCGCACTCGACGTCAAGAAGAACAACTTTCACATGATAATCAATTGCCATGACAATTGGCTTGTATACTCGCACGGTGAAGAGTTTTCCGATGGCGAGGGAGGCCAGGTGTTATCTCGTGAGTTTTCTCCGAAAGATTGGCTTGGTTTTAAGTCCACCTGTCCACTTGATACTCCTTCTTTTCCAGCCGAATGTTACTAACTCGTACGAATCTTTAGGGATGTATCACGATACGAGAATTCAAGATCAAAATGTCTACATGAGCCATACCATGACATGCCACGAACGGCCTTCAATGAGAGGCTACACTTGGGAAAACAAGTTTACGGGCAATGAAGAGACTGTCTACTGCCCCGACTCATTCCCAATGTGGAACGGCCGCCACATAGCCGATAGACAGAGCTCGACCTTTGCGTCTAAGAAGGGAAAGACGTTCGAAGATGTGAAGGAGTATGCTGCTGCCAGCACCACGCTCTATGAAGTCACTCATTCTCCAAAGACTCTCGGTGATCATTCGACCGAAGGTGAGACTCGTGAAATATCAAGTTCCGAGTGAGACCGAAGTTTCATGGCTCACACTGTGTTTCTAGACGTACGCATCACCTATCAGGGACGAACATATCCCGCGTACGGTGGACCCCTTTGCCGGGAGCTCGCCATGACCTTCACTGACGACATTGGATACCCCGAACTGAATGCCGGTAGGTGTCTTTATCACATTTTTGAGGCTCGGACATCCAACATGCTGACTGGTTTGCAGATACTTTGGCCTTGTTCGGACTCGGGGTTTATTACAGCCAGTGCAATTGGGCTAACCCTGATAAGCCCGGTAAATGTTAGACTGACACGCCGGATAGAATTTGCCCAACGGTAAACAACCAGAGAACATGTGTGAATTTTGACTGGGACGCTTATTACATTGTTACCGGTATGCCGGACATGCAGGTATAGTGGGGGGTGGCGGGGCAGGGTGATGGTTGAGGTGAAAGAAAAATGAAATACTTCTAAATTCGAAGATAAGTACTGATAGACAAAGGGTGAAGATAATATATTACTATAGCCATGGAATGATATAGCTATTCTTCTACTGGCTTTCTTTTCCGTTCACTGCTCATTCCCTAGCAAATTTAGCAAGGTATGTTAAACGCTTAGTGTTTTTGGAATGCCTCTATAGCTTACGGAGTATAATACCTCAAGTCCCCCCTGCATTACAAAAACGAGCTAACACAAACTAGCGTGCACGAGTCAAGAGATGGCGCACCAACCCTTCGCACGTAATCGCTTATCACGCTAACCACATACGGCTTAGAGCCTCTGGAGCTATACGGTTTCTACGTATTTTCCACTTCCCCTGTATGTACATGCACTTGCGAAATTGAATTCATCTACTTTCCCGTAATGGCGCTCGCCCAACTACCTACTGAGATCTTGTGGATCATCGCATCATGCTTTTGCCACCAAAGGGACATTTACGCCTTGGTCCGGACCAATCGTCATCTATACAAAACACTCATCAAGTTTCTGTATAGCTTTCACGGCCAGTATAAGCATGGAGCCGCGCTCTCTTTCGCTGCCGAGCGGAATCTCTCTGTACAAGTTGAAAGTCTGCTGGATGGGCTGAATGCTGCCCGCAACCAGCCTCAAGCATCCCTAGCAGCGATAGAAGCAACCGAAGACAAGGCGCCAAAGATGTACGAAGAAGAAGAAGACACGGTGCCAAGGAGAACACGAGAAATTGAAAGATGGGGTCCCACGGATCCTTACTGCCAGGATATCTTTACCCACCGTCTTTTCCAACAGGGATACAGCATCCCGAGTGTTGTGAATATCCAGCACGCTCTAGTGGTGGCAATTCAGGGTGGCCATACCAAAACTGTGGCCGTCTTGCTGGATTTTGGTGCACAGGCCAACTTCTACTATGGGGAGCGCGTTCAATGCTTAATTACTCAACATACTCGCAACCGGTGGCATAGTAAGGAGGTTGACTACCCGCCCCTCTTCACTACGGTGCAGTTCGGGAATCTGGAGCTAGTAAAGTTGCTGCTTCAGCGTGGTGCTGACCCAGAGCTGTATGCCCCTTCACCGTTATATCGCGCCGTGAAAGATGATCGACGGGATATTATCCCTATATTGCTCGAACATGGCGTGGGCCCGCAAGCAACAGCGTTGAAGCTAGCTGTACTATATGAGGATGAGTCTATGGTGAGACTTCTTCTTGATAGAGGATTAAATGTTTCAAAGTACGGATATGCTGGACTCTACACTGCTAAGATGAAGGGTGACCAGGATATGGTCGACTTGTTGGAGTCTCAGGGTGCGACCTTAGCTGCACTTACTGACACTGATAAGAGAAATTGGGCGAAGGAGGACGGGGATGGCACTCGTCGGCCTATTTTTCACCTTATGTTTATTTCCTATGAAACCGAGATCGAAGAGGATGAGGAAGAGGATGATGAGGTTCAAAATGATGAGGATTGATTGGGTGCCTTTTCTTGTATCACACATTTCCAAATTGTTTCCCTTTTTTTTTTATCTCTCTTTCTATTCCTGGTTTTATAGACGAACATATGTATAACTGCATAACTATATAGTAGATATGTATATAGATATATGCATATGCCTATATATAAATCTAACAGCCCTTGGCGTATCGCGTAATTTCTAACAATAATAAATGACTATGTTGTATAAGGTATATTTTCGCTTAATTAATAGGGCGCTATATTCCTTCACTATCCGCCTAGAATGCCCTATTAGAGTTCGGCCGTATTAAAAACCCTATATTAGCAATTTCGGTCTACTTCCGGCTATATTATTCCCACCGTTATCTCGTTTAGAAAATAGAGCGTGAGCTGGTGGAGCTGTGGCGGCCGCTAGGCAAACCCGGTAATCCGCAATCACTAGAGTGTTTTATATTGTATAGAATGGTGTGTGAACTAGTAAAAATTATTGACTACTAAACTTTCTATACTAGTTGACCCGATGCATTTTTCTTTTTTTTTCTTTTTTTCTTTTGTCAGTTTATACACTAAAGATTAGAGATGAATGATCTGTATTAGACAAGTGATAATTAGTGGTTAGCCTTACGGCAATAGCTTGTTGGTGCTGATCTAACCAATCAAAATCTGACGGAGATATAATATGTATTGCAGCCTCAAACCTAACGGCACGGCCCTTCCGATAGAGCGAAATTGGCATATATCTAATGAGACGTATCGGTTATAAGCTAAGTGGATCTCTAGATATCGAAACGTCGGGGCGCTACGGAGAGGCTGGTGCCTATTATTTTGCTTAAGGCTAATGCGGCATTTATATTTGCTATTAGAGAGCTCTAAAAGGGGGGCCTTCGGATGTATTCGCTCGGCGTTTGTTAAAAGGGTTACAAACCGTGGGTCTGCGCGAGGCTGAGTTGGAGGCGGAGGCGGCTGTATAAACAAATGATAAACATATCAACTTGCCATTCAGAGACACTCTTGATTCTGACTCCGCTAACTCGGATGGCTGCCAAGAGAGCTCTTCCATTGCTTGGCATCGCCTCCGTCAAGTAACGCCAATGCAGTGACATTCCCCGTCAGAATATGCTTTCCAAGTCCCTTATTGTGGCACAGCACGTGTTTCATTGCCGTATCTTTTGATTGGTTGTTTTGACTTAAGTGCGATGCCGGGGCTTACCTAAACATCTCGGCTTCCCGAATATAATATTAGCTTGTGTTGGAGCTACATATTCTTTTAATAATAGTTTTAAAGCATCCGCAAATGCTTGTAATAAACCATAATAACATCCATTCCATAATGGATCCCGTGTACCTACACCGCTACTATTCTACTGCCCCACAACTAGTCGTCTATCTAGAAGATAGAGAGACAGATATATATATAGAAACACTTATTCTTGTATCGTTACTTGTGCATGCTTTTGAAAATTCAGTGACTCTTTACTTAATAAACTTAACAACCAGTACATTAAAAATAGTCTAATACTTCGGTATAGAACTATTCTGCGCTCCACGAGAATATGTATGTGAGGATCCTTCACTCGATCTTGGCCTGGGGGCCCCTACGGGTCGGGTTTCAGGGTAGCTTGTGAGACCTACAACCAGAATAGAAGAAATGCAATGCTATGACTAGAACGGCAACAATTCGAACATATTTCATTACCATTGACAATTATTCTATTTAATGCGCAGATAGAAATAAATAAGAATGGGATCAGGAACTTCGGTATTTCTTATATCTTCACTTTGTGCAATCCGGAGACTAGTGCAGGAGATATTGTTCTTTTTGAGAAGAAGCGCGAACAATTTCTTCAAATGGTTGAATTGCGCGAATTGCAACAACTGAGACTCTCCACATGAGATGCGCTTTTGCTTCACTCCGTCCATCAATGAGCTCCCACTGAAGACGAAGATTGGAGTCACCCCTAGGGGCTGATACCTTCATAAAGTTTAGTACCCCAGTCACCGTGGGGTAACCTAGCCAGAGATTTTCTTCAGGACTAGGTATATCGTAGACAACGCTACGTTCTAGAGAGTATCGAATCACCATAGCAAATACCCTAAGGGTATCTCCTTCCTACACTAGGATGATGGGGCAAATAGTGAGAAAGACATCATCTTTGGGCTAAAGAGTAATGAAAATAGACATGTTCCGTATTGTTTCTGCCTTTAGCTATAAGTTAAAGAACCCACCGAGCGATACAGCTGATGGCTCGTGTAATCCGCTTAATTGAAAGACGGTTTCCTCTACGCTAGGGAACTATAGGTCGATAGCGGTGTTCCACGCAATCTTAGGGACACTTAGTCTGTCCGCTATAAGCGGTTGGCTCAGCTATAGTCTTCCTATAGAAACGCCCTTGCTCTCCTTGGCCACACACTCTTCTAGCTGTTTAATATAGGAGCCATACCTTTCTTCCTAGAGCTAGATTATCTCTACTAAAGAAGCCCTAGTTTCTAATGAGTAGCTTTTATAGAAGCGGTCGAATTCCTTTGTGCGATACAAGTGGGTTTTGTGAACACCCGCGTTCCGCATTTCGAATAGTCGTTTCTAGAAAAGACGGCACTAGCGTTGGTTAGCAAGGCTAATTCCATAGCCCGCTTTGCTATAAAGCGCTCGGTAGCAACCTTCTCGGCCATCGTGAATTCATTAAGAGGGCCTTTAGGGGTTGGCAAATCCTTTAGGTCAAGGAGCTCGGCGCCTTTCTTGATGATTTCCTAATACACGGTCTCGTTAAACGGAAACTAGATACTTTTGCGTGCCGAGAATACATTCTCCTCCTTGATTAGCTATACCGGTGATAATGCAACTTGACAATGTCATCCACAAAACTCTGAATCTCTTCAACCTTCGTTGTAATAGTTGCTTGCTTTGGCTGGTGTCCGTATGTTCCAAATGGACCATTAAGCTTGATACGGTTGACAAGTATGTTCTCGACGATAATGTGCGCCGCTTTCCCGCCTCCATGGGTGTACATGTCAGTTAAGGGCATCCCAGCTCGAGGTATGTTCATCGCTACGCCCCGCTTTAGTCGTCGAATGAGGTTCGGCTGGTATGTCCCCTTCCCTGATTGCTACCGTGTCATCCGTCTCTTGCGCCACACCATTGGTAGTAGCCTTGTCCTCCGCCTTGGTTTTGTTTTTTTTCTTATGGGACGGCATATATAGCCCCTTGTAGTCCGCTCTACTTCGTTTTTCAGGTGAGGGGAGGAACCGGTAAGAGCCACGTGTTGCCTCGGGATCCGGACTGGCTCTGGGAGTAAGTAGTGGTATATGAAGCTAGAGCAATGGGGTCTCGACTGACACTTTTGGAGTATAAGTATGATTAAGCAAGTACTATTGGCATAAAAGGCAGCCTTCTCGAGCTTGTATATAACAACCCTATTAACTTATATGCGTAAGGACACGATTTGATTATTTTCTAGAAACTGCAGGAAATTTTCCAAATTTCAACCCATATAACTAGCAAAACATGGCTAATCGATAATACGCGGGTTTAATACGCCAACAAGCGATATCAATTGTCGCTCACATATTGCCACGGGAGTCCCTTCAGCAGGTAAATCACGAAAAAACCCGGCTTGCCGAAATAGCTGGTATCCACAGTCATGTTTTCTTTTCTGGCTTTCCTTTCTGACCCTACTGCCCCAGCCGCACCTTCTTTGGTCTTCCTTATCTCAAAACCATGCATCATCACATTTATATACAAAGTTTCCGGCTACTCGTGGAACACACATGACAACTCGTGTAGGTCAGACAGGTTGCAGAGTTGAAGCAACGAGGATGGCTGCAGGAGTTATGCATACAGTGCGGATAACAAGAGAGCCTCTTCGTAATATTTGCCCCTCCGAGAGACTCGGATTCTAGATCCACGGGTCCAGAGTCATCGCCGATAATACCGGCATCAATGCTCGCAAAGGCAGCGTCAAGCTCTTTGCATAAGTCGTCGGCAGTGATAGCAACGACCTCTTCTTCCATGTTCTTGAGATAATATCCTCCGTTCTCGGAGTGGAGAATTGTTTCCGGATTGACCTTGACCAGATCGTTGAGGGATTGTCTATCATGGACGATAATAACGTCGCTCGGGGGCGTGTTATGGTACCGGGTAAGTCCTTCAACCATCGTGGTCAAGTAGCACAGCAGGTACACAACGGTCAGGATGGTTTGCATAGCGAACTTAGGACTGGTGATAGGTCCTTTTAAGGGCATAAGCGCATTAGTCAATTAGTCATCTATTACTTGGCACCCGGGCCAAGTATGCATCACAGGTTTAGTGACATAGATCCTCTATTACATACCTTGTAGCAAGTCAAAAAATGTCAAAAAACAGGAAGATTGACACACAACGCTCCAGCTTTTAATGGACTTTCCAGATAGAGCCGTCAGTAAATGGATATAATGTGGTAAAGGTCCCAGGGAAGTTGACGTACCTTGCTATATCTGGAGTTATATGGGAAGCGACTGAGATACAGAAGCACAGATAGGGATTGATGATCCCTTTAAGCTATTCAGATCAACTAGCTAGTCTAGCTATCTGACCTATGGGCAATGAAATCCTCGACCATAGGCAACTTTACCCGGTCATTCGCGCCTAGTGTATCCATTAGAAGTCACTCCTGCTTGCACCTTCACAAGATTGGGCAACAATCCCTGCGTCGCATACGCCTCCGAGCTGCGGAACGAAACCGTCAAGTGGGCCTACCTCGCATCTACATTTCGAGGTAAGGCCCTTGACTGGTTCACACACTCCGTCGAGACTACTCCGGAACCGTTCACCGACTACTCTCTACTAGAGGGTACGATACAAGAGACCTTTGGCGAATCTGAAGATGTTCGCAAGGGCCGTGCGCAAGTCAAGATAACACATCTGAGACACACAAGCAAGGTACGAGAATACGTGGCCGAGTTTGACTCGCGAGCAGACGAGCTTACCTTGCCCGTATCAGCAAGACAGGCATTATTTCAGGGGCTAAAAGCCGAGCTCCGTGATCGCCTGATCTCCGTCTCCCCCGACGACTACTCGTCATTGAAACGAGAAGCAGCACGAATCGCAGCCCTGACCACAGTGGCCCACATGGGCTCGGGCTCTTCGTCCAGTCGGAAACGAAAGCAAAAGGGGAAGAAAACTAGTCACGAAAAGTGCGGTAAATGCGGACGAACAAATCACAACACGGAAAAGTGCTTGACCAAGACCACCGCCAACGCCATTCGAGTCTTAGGGCTTAACGACGAGGGCAATACCGTCCAGTGGAAATAGAGGACCCAGAACTCCCAGCGTTGATTGACTCTGGACAGCGTTGATTGACTCGGGACAGCGTTGATTGACTCGGGACAGCGTTGATTGACTCGGGATCCCCGATCAGTTGTATCCGGGCAACCATCGTTGTAGGAGGCACGGAACCCTCTACAGTGACTAGTCTTCCGCACGACCCAGTAAAGCCCAGACCCAACCCAGTCTGGGTTGGGCTTAGGTCGAGCCCTTCGACATAGTAAAGGGTCTAGGTCGGACTTGGTAACCTAGTACTAGGTCTAGGGTCCTAAATTAGGTTACAAACTATACAAATATACTAAGGATATTAAAAGTATAACTTATACATTTCCTAGTAGTAATTTTAAGTATTTGCTTTACTCAATTGTATCTAATTTCAATAATAAAAAGGGCGAAAGAGAAGCGCTTAATTAAGGATTCTTTATTAAGCTAATATTGTTATAAAAACATTATCTGTAATGGATAAATCCATACAATCCACAAAGTGGATCATCTCGGTCGCATTTGTGTCCAATGCGGGTATAGTGGAAACTCTGGTATGATAACCGTTCGGTTATCATAAGTGGTCTTTTTGGTAAATGCTTGGTCCCATTTACCGGAAGAGTATCCTTGGCAGAGGGTTTGGTCCAGAGCCCAAATTCCCTTACATTATCCTCCTAGCTTTTATTTTTCCTCCCTAATACTCGTGTCTATATACAGATTTGTAATAATGATAATAAGTAAGGACGACTATATTCACTTAGTATATCCTGTAAGATATATCCTCCGGTATATCCTCTTGTTACGGAACTACCCCGTCACCAATCGATGGTGCCCCACCGGGTACACAGATGGGCCACCGAGAGCCAACCAATCTATCTGTCAGTAGATCACGTGTATGATCTATTACCCTGACATCCCCAGGTACTCAGGAAAGAGAGAAACCCGTTCATGCTCAGTGAGCAAGAGCATGATCAGTCCTGACCAGACCCACTACCAGGTGATTACATGTATGCATGCACTCTTAAGTACCGGATGTCACCTACACCAGAAGTGGCTCTGTAAGAGAACCAATGGGCACGTGACCGTGACTCCCACTCCAGATATACCCCCGGGGTATATCCAGGAGTAGAAAGAACTCAGGAATATATAAGGGCATTCATTCATGTGCCTAGTTAAGTTCTCCGTCTTCAATCATACATTGTTACTTGTGTTTACCTTTGGATTACTGGTGACTCTCTTATTTGATTATAACTTTACAACACTCACGAATAGACCAATACTCCGGTATAGATCTATTTGGCGCTCTACCTGGCATCATTCTTCCATACCTCAAAAGAACCCAGTCTCCAGTAAGGCCTGTTAGGCGACGGTACGGTTGAGAGTACATATCGTTGACGTTGGAAACCTGAGGAGTATAAGATCAGTATACCCGGAACCCTTCTAAACTAACTGTGACCAGTTTACAGTGCGTAATACATTGAAGGCCGTCTCGAATCGAGTTTCGAGTCACCAACCGACAACATGTCTCACGTCAGTACAGGCAAGAAGCCAACCAAGGAGCAGGTCACGCCAGACGAACCTGACATTGACATCGAGAGAGACTGTCAGAAAACAGACCGTTTACATGGATTACCGAGTCCAATACCATTGAATCATGTGATTTTAGACTATGCAAATTGCTTACTAATTGTGTGTCCGACCAGATTGTCAAATACGGACCATTGTTGTTTTTAGTTAGTTAGAGAATTTTACCATCGTGAATTTACTAGTACGCTCGCCATACACCTGGATTTCCGTCAGAGACAACAGAATCGTAAGATGGAAATGTTAGAGAGACATATCGACAAGTTGACCAGTCAGCTTAACGAGCCAGGAAAAGGCACTGGATCTAAGTTCACCGAGATCGACGAATACCTCGAACAGATCAAGTCTCAGGCCATCGCCTCTGCACCCGCCAGCGCCGTCCAAGGACTACAACTGCCCAAGGCTAGTGCTTTGAGGGAACACGAATTAAGCTTCGCGAATTCCTCACTCAGTTGGACATGCACTTGGACATGTACCAAGTTAAGCTACTCAATAAGGCAAGTAAAGTGACCATTGTGTCAACCTACTTGCGGGACAAGCATGAAATTGGTCCAAACCACACATCCGGGATTACTAAGAGAGGATCCCCAGGAATGGTCATCTACCACCACCGACATTTTTGGGAACTATCTTAGTTTCCGCCAGCATCTCGAACGGACATTCGGAGACATCGATGCGGCCAGGACTGCGAAACGCAGACTGAAGAAAATCAGACAGCATACCACCGCATCCGTGTACGCCTCCGAATTCCAGCAAACCATTT
Source organism: Penicillium sp. CF05 (assembly GCA_002916455.1). Taxonomy (NCBI): domain Eukaryota; kingdom Fungi; phylum Ascomycota; class Eurotiomycetes; order Eurotiales; family Aspergillaceae; genus Penicillium; species Penicillium sp. CF05. The sequence goes on from PKQL01000034.1 coordinate 65,332, forward strand.
CGTATCCAGATCTGCCCGATCTAGCGTACATTCCGTACTTCGAGGCAAGACTCAAGTCCGACGCCAAGGACGAACTGGCCAGCATCGATAGGCCGGATGCCTTTGACAAACCCATTGAAATCGCGGTCACAATTGGCAACCGCATCAACGAACGAAAGTATGAACGGCGAGAAATGGACCAATGGATGCGTGGCAAATCGCACGGCTTCAACCGTTTCAGCAATGGGCGTCGCGACAGGGTACCACCACGAGACAACGATCCATATGGACCAAAACCAATAGAACTGGGCGCTACTCAAGACGAGCAAGATGAGCGTCGTAAGAACCTCTGCTTCACGTGTGGGACACCGGGACACCGCGCAAGGGAATGTATGCAGAAGCGACCGTACGAAAAACGGCAACACCTATGAGAAACACGCGAAGAACTGTGTGCGACCCAGGAACGAGCCAGGATACGAGTACCCAGAAATCGATCGGGATACTGTGGAGAGTCTGTCAGGGATGTACATGAAGCATACGGAACGGATGTAGATATGATCCGCACGGGACCCACATGGTGTCTTCCATGCCAGGAAGGTTGGGAAAACGTTTGTCTTGTCCAATGAGAAGAGGCCAGTATGAGAGATCAATACTGTTGAGAGCAATTTCCATGCATTGTTTCCATTGCTCCTAGTTGGACTCGCCCTTAAGAGTAGGGACGAGGTCCGAGAATTTGAGGTTCGAGGCACCTCCTCGAGTATCCGCCATAGTGAAGACGGGTGTGTATGTTGTCGAGAAAGTTGATCAGGTCAATGTCGACGATGGAGATAAAGCTGATCTCCGTGAACGCGGGGTTCGAAGGTGAGATATTAATCTCGATGGGACCGGGGTCCCCACTTCCTCATGGTCGGAAGGAAAGGCCGTCTCTTATAAAGAAGAGACCGCGGAGATGATGAAAATGACGAATTCAACGATGAAAAACGATGAAAACGAGGGTAAAGAGGTGCAAATAGACGCAGGATCTATATGCTAAAGCTGCAAGGTGCAGAGATGAGAGAGTTATATAAAGATGAAAACTCTGCTCGTGGGGTAAACAACAAACAAGGCGGCAGGCAAACAAGCCACCAAGGTTCAGACTATAGTAATCTGATCTTTGTTGTCCACAATGAGATGATAATACCCGGCAGAAATCTCTGCAATAGAGACCGCCTATCACCCCTTACAGATCTTTAGCGACAAGCCGTAGATCTGAAGCTATTCACAACGCCTAAATAGGCAATTCCCCAGCTGGCAAGGATGAGATGTGTTGAAGCTCCGTTGGATCAAGATCCCGAGTATTTTTGATGTAGGAGGGCTGCTGGGCTTGGCAGTACCTCCTATGCAATAAGATACACACTGTGCTTTGAAATGCACTGTCCGAGGCTATTGACTGATGGTGAGATCAGACCAATAGAGAGTCCCCGGGCTCATAACCTGATAAGATCTACAACGTAAGAGAGATCATGAAAAGGTAAAATACAATATGGAATTGTATGGATGATAGTTGTAAACTATTGAGATGGAAGAAAGGGTAGAGTTATCTACATACATGGGATGTCATGTGACATCAGGAGATTTAAAAAAAAACTCTTATAGAGGGCTACAACTCCAGGAGCAGAAAACATAGTTCTATCTAGGAAACGAGAAGTGGGCCTCGGCATGCCGTAATGTCCCTAGGTTCACCAAAGTCTCTAGGGTTTCGGCCCACGCTACTGATGTAATTCGCTATACTGCTGATATTGTAATCCAATGTTCTGCTCCTCGGGGTGTCTGTGCAAATGGTAGCAGCTTGCCACAACCAAGACGTGAATCATATTTTGGCATCTAAAGCTTAGTGTAGTGGTCTCTGAATGCCGTCAACTTTTCCCGGGTTCCCTTGCGAATGGTATCGTCCTCCGCCCCCTTTTCCTAGAGTAGAGCTAACACTTATCAAGATTATATTGACTTGACAACTCGCAGAAATTATTGGTTTTGGTGTCCTGTCAGCTATTCTCGTATCTTATGTGTCGCTAGAATGCTGCTTCTGATTGCGCTATGCTGGGTCGATCATGTTATTGTTTCAGATACCGTGAATTTTGGTCCTGTTTGAATGAAACAAGCTTCTACAAAAGAGCAAGGGAGCCGGAAAGGGAGAGCACAAAAGGAAGCGAGTGAGTGGAGAGGTGCAAAAGTCTTACAGGCCTTGTGAAAGAGATATGTGTGAGAATTCCATAGTAGCTCGGGTGAATATTAGACACAGTATTATAGTGGTTGCTACATCGGTATATATGTATATAATAGTCCGAATTTATGTGCCGTACATACGCAAGGAACGCATTTACCATTGATCTTTGCAGGTAGATTACCCTTGTTCATTTCGTTAGCCACGGGGCTACCTTGCAAAGTCACCCTAGCCATCGGTCTCCGACATCACCTCACATAGATGTGATGTTACATTGAAAGTTATTATCCATGTCTCGCATTATGGTCATTCATGTCTTTCGATTCAATCTAGGCTCATCCCCTCTGGGCTTAACAAATGTCCCGAGTAAAGTCCATATAAACATCAAATTTCGGGCGAAGAGCCATCTTCGCGCGCGGTTCAACTTCCTTGTATCAAATTTCTTTTTTTTTTTTTTCTTTTTTGATAGTAGGGACCTTTTCTACCGACTCAACTCCCAGACTTTCACTATGAAGTTCGCTGTTGCAATCTTCAGTACCACACTACTGGCCACGTCTATCATTGCTTCTCCTCTCGCCTCTCGGCGTCAGGCGGACCGTGAGATACAGCGGTTTTCCCAAGCTCCGTGCCGCACAACCCGACCTCACAATTCCGGTACCTCAGAAGTACTCTATCTGAATCAAACATCCCAGGAGACTTACAGCTCAAACTGGGCCGGGGCTGTGCTTATTGGTACCGGATACACTTCGGTATCCGGAGAGATCACGGTTCCTATCCCCCACCTTCCAAATGGTGCTAATTCTTACACGAACTACTGCGCATCTGCATGGGTTGGCATTGACGGTGATACTTGCAATACAGCCATTCTACAAACAGGAATCGATTTCTGTGTTCAAGGAGGCTATACTTCATATAACGCGTGGTACGAATGGTATCCAGACTACACCCATAACTTTAGCAACATCCAAATTTCGCCCGGAGATGTGATCAAAATGACAGTCGACGCAACTTCCAAGAGTTCCGGCTTCGCTACTATTGAGAACATATCCACAGGTGTATCTGTGACGCATATATTTCCTTATAGCCTTGGGGGTGACCTCTGCGAGTTCAATGCCGAATGGATTGTGGAGGACTTCTCTATAAACAACGCGTTGGCTCCTTTTGCCAACTTTGGCACTGTAGTATTCTCCAATGCAGTTGCCTCGCGCGGTGGTACTACTTACGGGCCATTGGGTGCTACCATTATGGACATCTATCAGGATCGGATTCTCACATCTTCTTCTGTCACCAGAAATACTGTCACTATCAGTTACATTTAGGTCTTTGAGAAAAAGCTAAAAAGAATCAAATCCAAATCCTTCCACCCTTTTCTAAGACATTCCAGTGAAACCGTGAAACAGTGAGATCTAGTGCCGCTGCATTATTTCGGGTGCTTTTTCTTTTGGTTAGATACCACGGTGAGCTTGGCATAGTGTTTGACTCATTTATTTATGTATACTGCTTTAGTATGTATCATCAAACAGAATTCACGGACACTAAGAACGTGCATTTCCTTGCCTAGACAGGATAAGGCATGACTACATTCTTCTACATAACTGACATAATATAGGTAGGATTCATAATTTAACCCAAATATAAAAAGGGGAGCCTAGGGTTCATCGACAATTATATCGTCTTTGCTTCTCTAATAGTGTTTACAATGATCAAAAAATGGGGTATGTCTGTAATGACCAAAGCAAGGGAAATTGCAAACATGCAAAGCAGAGCCATCACATTGTTTTGGGGATAGTTATATTATTCGCTTTCCGCGTTCCTTGCTAATCCGGCTCTGTTTATAGTAATAGGTAGTACCAAATTGTGTAATTAGGCTAATGTTATATCCTGTTCGCGCAAGCCTATTCAGACTAAAGAGTCGATATTCCAGGATCATCTGGCAATTTAATCCCGTAAAAGCGGCAGAGAGCATCCTGAACCACGTCGTAACAAGCCCCGTATCTCACAACCTTCATTGTTCCAAAATTAATCATGGTCGAAGAGACTCGAGGATGGTGAAACTTCTGTCTCCCATAGTCAATAACTATATCCGCCACTTCGAGGATCTCTGGCTCGATGTCCTCGACCACAGTCTTTGCTCCCTTGTCGGTAATATTGGCCGAAGATCCCATTAAGGGAAGTTGCTCTTGGGCAGCGAGTCGAGATAATTCTTCTAGTAAGGCACCTCCGTTGACCAACATTGCCAGGGTGTCCCCAACAACGCTCTGTGCTAGTATCTTCGATGGGAGCTTTTGGATAATTGGATGATCAAGGCGATATGGCGCAACGATCCCTAGAGGAAGATCCAGGTCCACGGTCAAGAGTTTGACCATACCGGCTTCCTTTGGGGGAAGAAGATGAATATCTCGATGTAGGAGATAGCTGCCAACCATTGCATGTCGCTTGTGTGGTTGCCGCTGCTTCGTGTAAAAGATCCGGTCCAATGCGTCTGGATTGATCGCAGTGATTCCGTAGCCAACGCTCATGGGGAGAATCGCAATACCACCCCGTTTCAGAACTTCGAACACCGCTCTAGCATCTTCTTTTGGGCTTGGTACTTTGTAGAAAGGCATGCTTATTGTACGAAGGAGTCGACGGACTATTGAGCATCATAGATTTATTATAGGCATGACAAGTGGACTTTAATACTAGACAGTGCACTGAATCTTGTTTAATAATTTGCGCAATACCGGAGAAACCGAGATGTGTAGCACGAGACTGCTATCTTCTAGGTACTCATGTGAATAACAGCATGACACATGCAAGAAATCGTGAGCCGTAGGATATCTATAGAAATCGCGCGGTGTCAAGTTGAATCAGATTCTCCCCTTTGTTGCTTGGGTCCGAAAAACCAAATACTTAGCTCACTCAAATTCTCACAGCGTAATCATTAGAACGGAATTCCCCACGATCGGCACCATCGTTATCTCTGAGTTGGGATGTAGTCACTTTGGATAATTCGGTTGGCCACACCGCATGCCAAATTCCCTGTGCACGAACAGAATATTCATGTCCTTTTTCAAGGCCTGGAATCCGCAAATCGACAGTTACATCACGGGTGTGTCGTGCCTGTATTTCAACCAGATCATCCGCGGAGGCAGGTAGCTTGCGTGATACCATAATAGTAGGAACGGACAGTTTTCGTTGGTTCGTTGTGTCACAAATCTCGAAGACACCGAGAACACCAGCCTGAGGGTCGAATGGGGTGCCCCATCTTAAAATGGTGACTGGTGAATCTGCGGCATTGTAAACAGAAACTTTGATCGGTAGACCAAACGCTTCCTGTGACTGCAGGATCGGTGTCTGGGGGGCCAAGGTGACCTGCAAACTCAAGTTTGACTCCATATTTGCGACCAAAGAAGTCGGTGATCAATGTGACACACTTTATCAATGGTGGGGAGTAGAGAATCAATGATTAAAAGAAAAGGAAAAAAATAAACAGATAAAACCAAATAGAGACAACGCGGAGTTTAGGCAAGTTACGAGTAGTATCGTATTGAGAAGGCCTTGGGGTTTTGAAAGATCAGAGAGGTGTGATTCGGGAGGGGATTCTTCTCACGCCTTATATCTGGAAACGCCGATCAAGTTGACATTCTCCCCTTTAAACCAATCAAAATTGTTAATTGAATGCCAAGTCCACTAGCCTAGGGCGCTCTACCGCATTCCTCCGACACTCCGTGGAACCGTGCTTCCTCGTGCGCTTGGCGTCGCGTCGCCTTCCAAACGGGCCATTCATCACAATAGCCAAGCCTCTACTAATTCCAAGTCTATTTCCGACGTGACCCTAATGGCTGGCACTAAGCATTGTTGAAGTCAAGACTTCGGCGCCGTCTTGGGTAGTATCTTGGCACTAACTTGGCACCGGAGTCCGGTGACAAACGCACGGTCAGGTGCTTGGCGTCGTATGAAGGGGGCTTTGCCCGTCATTTAGAGTGAAACGAAGATAGGAGTCTTTACCGATAATATTATTACTATAGGTGAGGTATGTTCATATTCCACAGTACAATGTCTTTGTGTCCCACGACTTTGAACAGTAGGGATGTAGATATATTTGCGTTCTATTTCCGCGCAAACTGAATTTCTATACTTAATCCTACACCTCCGCCAGGATATAGGTACCTCAAACATAAAGGTCTGCCTAGGTGCTTGCAGGTGTTAGCGCCGAGTTTATTATTATAACGGATTATGAGTTACATTGAATAAGCCACCGCCTCCTCAAGCATGTGGATGCAGTTTCACAAGCGCTCGCATCCAAACTCGCTAAAGTCTGTCCTTCAGGGGCGCGGGTTTCCGTCGGGCCAAGACGCCATGCACGTTGATCTTACTGAAGATGCAGTTATTTCAATATATCTCCAACCAGTGACAATATTGCCCGCGCCCTGCCCCTGGAATTGCAGCTATCTCAGGATATCTTCGACCAGTGACAAGTTTTCCCGTAGGTCTCCCGCGTCCGTCCGATGCAAGATTGGCTGTTGACGTGACCAAACTGTTTCATGCAGAGATGATACCATCTTCTGGGCAACGGGGAGAAGATGGAAGGTGTACAGGAGAGAGGAAACCGCGCCATTCCACTTCAAAACTGCAATGAGCGTCCAGCGGGCTATAAAGAAGCCGATTTCCTCTCGAGGATTGGAGCTTTTTCATTCCGGCGTTCAAGGCATCAGAGTTATAACTTCGGGTTTTCAGAGAATCAACCTTCTTGAGACTTTTGACCTCCGAGCATCATGCGCTTCGCTGCACTCTCCACGGTACTCCTGGCTATTGCACAGCATGTGCAGGCCTTGCCAGTTGAGACAGATGGGACTCCTGCACTAGATATCACCTTGAGTCGTGTCACTGACACTCGCATCAAGGCTGTCGTGAAGAACTCTGGCAGCGAAGATGTCACATTTGTGCATCTCAACTTTTTCCGTGACGCCGCACCTGTGAAGAAGGTCAATGTCTTCAAAAACGGTACATAAATCTCCCTGGATCATATCGGTGAAATGCTAACTTCATACCAGATGATGAGATCACTTTCGAAGGAATCAAGCGCCGGTTCGCCCTCAAGGGTCTCACCAAGGAATCTCTCACTTCTCTTGCTGCAGGAGAGACTTTTGAGGATGAATTCGACATTGCCAGTACCAGTGACTTGTCTAGCGGAGGTCCATTGACTCTCCGTTCGACCGGCCTGGTGCCTCTAGTCACTGATGGTGCAGTTACTGGCTATCTGCCATACCGTTCCAATGATCTCGAGATTGACGTCGACGGTGTCAAGGCATCCCACGTGCTGAAGGCTATCAAGACGCTCGATCGTCGTGCTCTTCCAACCTGCAGTGATTCGAGCAAGAAGGCTGCACTTGACAAGGCTCTCAAGAACACCGTCACGCTCGCAAACGCTGCCTCACAGGCTGCCCTTTCTGGCTCCTCCTCCAAGTATGTGCATACCATTTTACTACGACTTGACGATTCTAATAGTATTCGATAGGTTCAGCGAGTACTTCAAGACCACCAGCAGCAGCACACGCAAGGTCGTGTCTGATCGCCTTAAGGCTGTGGCCCAGGAGGCCGGCTCGAGCAGCGCCACTAGGTACTTCTGCGAAGATACCTTTGGATAGTGAGTACCTCTTTCGGTAACGATTTTATGTGAATACCTGGCTTACGAATGTGATACAAATAGCTGCGAGCCCAATGTCTTGGCTTATACTCTGCCATCTTTAAATATCATCGCCAATTGTGATATCTACTACAGGGAGCTCCCAGCATTGACTGACACTTGCCACAACCAAGATCAAGCAACCACTACCCTCCACGAGTTCACTCATGCTCCAGGGGTTTACAGCCCGGGAACCGAAGACTACGGGTACGGATACAGCGCTGCGACAGCTCTCTCAAGCGCACAGGCCGTGCTGAACGCTGACTCGTATGCACTGTATGCTAATGGTGAGTGTCCTATTGCGAGCAGCCTTCAATGAACATCAGATCAGCTAACCTGGAAATAGCACTTTCCCTTGGCTGCTAAATGGTCAACTCACCATACAATTGCTTGAGGTGTAGCAAGTACGAGGCGCCAGGGTCAATTTGAATTCAAGTTGGATGCATTTTCTGATGGGAGTTCTCAATGACAGACTAGTTGTGAGAGGGCGATCATTGTGTTGAGGATTAGTTGGGACGGATTTTGAATCAAAATCCAGTGGTGATGAATATCTTTGCCTTGCCTATGTAAATATACATACTCAATTCGGAAGGGCCAATGACATCTACATACGATATACATCGGTATTCCTGGATTCCTCAGTCCTTCACTCTCACCTACCGTTAATGATTCCTTTCCGGATATCCAGGTTCTCGGCGGCAGGCTCGCAGTCTCTATCAGTTGAATATCAAGATCCGAGATGCAAGGGATGGCCTGGGAGCAGTGTGGTTACTTTCTGTCACACCAGAATAGAACTGAATTACGCTTCTGCTACTGAGCTGAATTACAGACATTCTATCCAGGAGCGATTCGAGCCCATGATACTTCAAAATGGACTTTTGCTTTGACCCACTCGGTCTGCCATGACCACTATAGCAAATCGCAATTCAAGATGGACATTCCACTATGCAGTTCCTCAAGCTTCCAGAGTTGGTTGATTCGGCGACGTACACTTCCACAAAACTTTGTGGGTGCAAATTCACAGAGTATGGCGTTCAAAGTAGCATCAGTCTTAACAGATTAAAATAACCCAAAAAGCTTGAAAAATTAGTCCTCGACAGGCAGTGCACCCTCGGCTTGCATCTCAAGAGCCACCTCATCAACCTTTTGCCATACCCTCAATAGATTGCCTCCTACCACCTTGCTTGCATCTTTGTCACTGACTCCTCGTTTCAGCAATTCCTCAATCAGATTTGGGAACCTGGACACGTCCTCCAATCCCCGAGGAACCGTCGGAATACCATCAAAATCACTACCCATTCCAACATGCTCGAAGCCTATAAGATTACCAATGTACAGGATATGATCAGCGACTCGTTCCAGAGTGGCATGAACAGGGTCTGCGTCTGGAATCCCATTGACGCGGTTAGAAGCCGTGCAGGAAATGAATTCTGGCGCAAAATTAACCATAACCAGTGAGTTCCTCTCACGGACCAGCTCCAAGATGTCGTCAGGTACGTTGCGCGGGTGCGGACAGAGTGCATAGGCTGAGCTATGACTGTAAATCACTGGAGCACGGCTCCCTATCCATTCGGACTTGCCCGCGCCCAGCACATCACGCATGGTCTCCGTGCTGACGTGGGCTAAATCGACGATCATCCCAAGGCGGTTCATCTCAAACACCAGCTTCTGGCCTTCTTCACTGACACCATGCCAGAGAGGATCGGACTTTTTTATTCCCCCGCCTGGAAGTTCGAGAATGGCGGCGTCTGCATACCGATTATGGCAATTATGCGTCAGAGTTGCGTATGAAACTCCCAGCTTATAGAAGATCCGGAGGTGAGCCAGTGAGTTGCCGATCGAATGCAAGCCCTCGATACCAAGCGGTGAGATGATCTTTCCCTCACGGAAAGCGGACATGGCAGTGGTACCATTTGGGGGACTCGAGAAGACCTTGGGATAGGCTTGCTGAACCCTCGACATGATATCCACCTGCTCCATCGTCTCGCGCACGCCTAAAATTCCAATGTAAACATACTGTGCAACAGCCATTGTACCAATATATTTCCCTTACTTGCTGCGTAATTCTCGTCGGAGAAATCGGTGCCATTCTCGGGACATGGCACGAAAACACTCCAAAATGTACCACCGACTCTGCCTTGTCTTAATCGAGGTATATCAACTTGGCCGGGGAACTTCCCTTGGACAAAAGCCTCAGTGAAGTTGTGATCATATACGCGGTTGTGGAAGTGTTCCCGGACTAAGATGGGAAAGTCGTCATGACCGTCTGTTTTGGGCCATCAGTCATAATTGCCCACAAAGAATTATTCTCTCCAATCTCCATACCGATCAAGGGAGTCTGCGACAGGATCTTCTGCACTCTTTCCTCGATACTAAGGGATGAGAAAGGAGACCACGACCGTGTGAACCAGGCGGTGGTTACAAGGATACAAAGAAGCAGCCAGAGTAAATTGAAGGGGTTATTTTTCCGCCTCAAAGTCGGAGCACCTCCTTGGCTCTCTAAGACAGGGCTCTTTTCATCGCTCATTGTTGACATCTAGAGTGTTTTGATCACGTAGGTCGAAGGAGATTCGAAGGTTCTTATCGATAAGGCTGGCGAGGTCTCATTCTGGTCAATAAGCCATGACGAGATCCGTTATAGAAAATCCACACGGGGTAGATCATTCATAATTTCTAGTGGGGCTAAATGATATATACATATACTATGTATACTTATGTAATTATCAACCTGGGCTGTCCACGGGTATGTATGTTAGTGTGAGTGCTGCCAGACCCGTGGACGGTGATGATGCTAACGTCAGCAATGAAGTGCACATGGGCACGTGCACATGAAATTAGGCGGTAAGAACTTGTGTCCAATCACACACCGCCTTCAATCCCCGTAGATGCCCCGGTAGATTATCAACTTGGACAAGTGGGCTGGCCCTCTTGTTAACATCCTTTGGGGTCCATGACTTCGTCTTAAAAAGAGGAACATACCATCCGTTCTTCATATCGAAAAGTCTTACATGATGCAACCCGGCAAGACCACAGGCGGTCTGCTCCCAATTTCGGCAGCAGCTACGCAAAAGTCCGGCTCTGCAGCGCCCGCAAAGAAATCACCCAAGCCTCCTGCTCCACGTCTCAAACTTCTCATTCGACGTTTGCCGCCCGGTCTAACACAGGCTGAGCTGGAGAGTGCTCTTGGGGAGCAGTGGAAGGCTGGGGCGGGAAACGTCGACTGGCTTCAGTACAAACCTGGCAAGGTGTCGAAAGAGTAGGATTCACTCTTCTCCGACGATACGTTCGTTCGTACCGGTCTCGACTAACTAGACTTCTTCAAATAGCCCCAACAAACCATCTCGCCCATCAAGAGCATACATCCACGTTGTGTCCACCGATTGTGTCTCCTCGCTCTCGGACGCCGTGCGCCTGGCTTCCTTCCACGATGCTCGTAATACTCTACATGACCCCATTCTACTTGGGCCCCCCTCACTAGAGTTTGCACCTTATGCCAAGACCCCTGGAAGCCGCTCGCGCAAGGATGCTCGCCAAGGCACGATTGATCAGGATTCAGACTTCATCGCTTTCTTGGAAAGTCTGACTCAGCCCATTACCAAGCCCGCGGCTGTGGATTCTACGGCTGATGGCGAGGATAAGAAGAAGGAAACCGTAATGACCACCCCGCTGGTACAGTTCATCAAAGACAAGAAAGCCAGCAAGGTAAAGGACGGCAGTGGGTCCAAATCCAAGCACAGTCGGTCGGACAAGGAATCAAAACAGGAGAGAGTGCAAGCGAAAAAGCTTCTGCAACGGGGCGATAAGGAAATTTCGGCAACCTCTTCCGACAAGAAACCTAAAGGAGAAAAGACAAACAAGGAGTCCGCCAAGGCGACCAAGCAGGGAGCCGCTGCCAATGCCAAGGGAGGCAAGTCGAGTACCACATCAAACACTACAAAGGATACAAAGGACACCAAGGATACAACTGCTGCTCCGGAGCGGAAGAGGGAGCGCGGAAATGTTGCAGCAGCCACCAAGATCCTTCAGCGTGACCTTGGACTCTCGACATCTGGTGGGCGTCGACGCGGCAAAGGCGGTACGACAGATACTTCATCACCCAAAACCGAGAGCTCTGGAGACTCCGCTGCTCCATCAACCGGTTTGTCCAAGAAAGAGACAACCAGGCCTCCCAAAGCCGCATCGTCCACAACCAGTTCATCAAAGGCCAAGGACGGCGAGTCATCCTCACGGCCAGGTGCGGCTGCTGCGCCGCCTGCAACCCTACCAGCCAAATCTACTAAAGGCGGCAAAGCAAAACACCCATCGACTGCTAAACAAGCATTCCTCAAGCATGCCAACCCCTCCCAAGGTGTCACCGAGGCGCTCCTGCAGTCTGCGTTCTCCACATTCGGAGCAGTGACGAAGGTCGAGATTGACAAGAAGAAGGGATTCGGATACGTAGATTTTGCTGAACCGGAAGCACTTCGCAAAGCCATCGCTGCGAGTCCCGTGTCGGTGGCCCAGAGTCAAGTGGTGGTCTTGGAGCGCAAAGAGAACCCTGGAACTGAAAAGTCTCGGAAAGGCCGTGAAGGTTTCGCTGCCAATAAGGCCAAAGCTCCCACCGAGGCTGCTGGAAGCGCTTCAGGAGCTGGAGGTAATGCTGGGGGTAACGCTGGCTCCCGCGGATCTCGTGGAGGGCGTGGATCACGGAATAAGGGACCCAAAGGTGGAGCTTCAGAGAAGACTGGAGGCACCGAGGCGGAGTAAGGATGGGCCTACATATTGAGTTCTGTAGTAGTTCACGAGACATGATACCCGAAGCCTTGACAGGTTTTATCAATAACTACATGATGACCGCAGCAAAGGATTTTACAATAACCAATTCATTCAACCAGGCAGTAACATATTTAGCATGCGAGCTGCGCAGTCCAATACACATAGTAAATGCGATGAATTACAACTAGATATTGCAACGACAGTTGTCTATATGGACTTTTCTTGTAGCCTAATGTTTGTTATATGATATCAAGCAACTTTACAATAACTTCGTGGCTAAGATATATATATTTCTGGAATTCAGTGTGTATTTTTCAATCCCATAACAATGCAAGCTTTCAATCTATTCGGATTGGTACATATATATATTACTACTACTAAGGATGCTTATCAATGGCTATTGCCAAATAGAAAAGGAACAAAAAAAGCGTTGGTTGTTGAGATACTCCGTATAGGTGTAGCATATGATTTACTATGTTGTTTGGCTGCGCAGCTCGCATGTGAAATACGTTGCTTGAATTTCAATGTTCAAAGGAGCGTAGCTACATAGCTCGGTCGGGACAGCAATCTATATAGATACCGGCATCTAGAAATACAAGAGTGCCAAAAAGTTGCGGGCGATTGGAAACGTGACAGGTCGGCTGGAGAGCCAACCCAGCAATCTACACTTCAAAACACTACCAAGTCCGATTAAAATGAAACCCAATGAGATGAATATAAATTTGTTGACTATCTGCATAAACCCCACACAGCTCTCTATACCATCGACCAATATGGAAGAGGACCTTTCAGACCTCCGCGACACCCACCAGGACCGACCGACCGAAGTCAGACGTCGAGACCAGGTCAAGATCATCACCACTCCCTGGACCGAAACGCAGACACTGCGAACAGCACGCGTGACAGTCGAGGCGGGAGTAAAAAGGTTTCACTTTAGGGCATCGAGGACATGCAGTCATCAGCAAGGGTGGAGATTCTGTGGCTCTTTTAAAGAGTTTAGAAAGGGGACGTCTACTCTAAAGTGATTCTTTGAACTGTGGAAATGGTCAGCAAGATGCTCAAAGTAGAGTGGGATGTGTTTTCCACTGTATGGGGGAGGGAGAACATACGTAGAGTCGCTTGAAAAACATAAGAAGGTCTGGGGGCATGGGCTTATTTATATTCCTGCCAGTCGCGCTAACGCTAAGCGAGGAGTCTCTTGTTTGCCTGGTTTGCTTTATTTGTCCAGTTTGGATTTACCGTGGTGGGTCCGGTTTGCCCAATAGTTCGCCAACCCTTTTGCTTGGGTGGATCTTATGTAGAAATTTTCAACTGCTTCTCCACAGGTACCTATATTGTACATAGTCTGATCCTTTCTCATTACTTGAGATTATTTGTTCTGTCTATAATTCTATGTGTCAAGTAATCATCTGGAACTAGAGCGGAATGGAAGTCGCTTTCGGCAAGCCGAAAAGCTACTTACCTATCTATATTCACCGGTTTGGATTAAATATTGTCCTTTGTACATATACGGAAGTACTCCATATATCGTACAGAGTTTCTACATAGCACATACTATGATACGGTGCTAATGTGCACGGAGTAACGTTGGTGCCTTCGTCTGCCTCATATTGAGTCTCATCAAGTATGCAACACTAATCTACCCCAAGTATATTATATCATAGTGTACGTAGCTATGTCCCCGTGGGTTGCACCGAAAGGCCCTATTGTACAGTAGTACTTTTGGTATCATATGTAGATTTCTTTCTCGAGTATTCCACATGTGAAATGATGCAATACTATATTTTTCACACCCAATCATCCTTCAAAAGTGCCTCTTCCGAAATACCCGTGGACGTCGGTCCGCGCACCCTTATCGCTTATCGCTTGTATGCGGGGATATCATCCAGCTCCAGACCCGTGGCTTTGTACACTCTTCAAGAATGCCACGCCCTAAGGTCCATCCAGCGAATCGGCTGCGAGCAAATACTGCATGCACTGCTTGTCGTACATCCAAGAAGCGCTGCAGTGGTTATTTCCCGTGTACTAACTGTATCCACAAAGGACGCGGCCGCTCATGCACCCCATTCAAGTCCGTACCAAATGCAGGCCCCCGAAGCCGCCTCGTACCTGCTTCTGGACCCACAGTTGAGGCACCTCGGACATCGAGGGGAACAACAGTCGATTTGCGAAACCCCTCGAATGATATTGGTACACCTCATCCTGAGTTTGACACGCTGGAGGCGGGATCACACTCGCCTGAAGTTACACATCAGACGCATCCGCGCATGCTCCGCAACTTGCAAGGGGAACGAGGTATGAAAATTTGCGACTATCATGCACATCATTGCACATCATTTGATTGACACTGTCCGCAGTGTACGTCGGGAAAGCCGCTTCTCTATCATTTCTACAACTGCTTCGGGATACAGTGACCCAACATATCGGGCCCTCACAGTTCTCTCATAATGGGGGTAGCGAGGATATGCTAGAGGCAGAGGCTCATCATGATCTGTTGAATTCCTCCGAAGAATGTTGCACTATTGATGAGAAGGATCGATTTATCCAAAATTATCACGCGGCGGTAAGATGAATGGCAGTTATAATGACCGGATAAATTACTGACAACCTGCCAGACGAGCGGGTTTTTCAATTTGAGCCTTTGTGATGACAATTCTTGTTCGTTGATTGACCCAGCAGATCCCAAAACCGACCGGGAAAAGACTAGGGCTGCCATCGTAGACCTTATGATCGCTATCGGAGCACAATCCCTCCCGAACGACCGAAAAACCCTTCAGGTGGAGCGATTCTACTTTGCTCGCGGCCAACGCAGGACTTTTGCCAATATGCTAGAAGATCCTAGCGTGGACTTGGTCCGGGTGTTTCTACTCATGTCCTTTTATATGCTGGGAGCATGCCGTCGAAACACGGCATTCATGTACCTGGGAGTTGCATCACGAGCGGCAGTGGCGCTTGGTTTCCATGCAGACTTCCCAGCGCCACTAAACCCCGATGAAAGTGATAAAAGAAATGAACGGTAGAAGCTTCTCGCAAAATCTATGTGGCCCAGCTAATCCCTAATAGGTCACGATTATGGATGAGTTTATGTATTCTTGATCTTCTTGTCAGTTCGATCCTCGGGAGACCTTCTGCTATATCGCCTCTATTACCCGAGAATCGACAAGAACCTAGTTGGATTGGGGCCGCACCGGCCGATCCTGGCCTGGTGGCTTCATATCAGTTATCGTTGATCCTGGACGAAATAATAAACTGTCTTTACAGTGAAAAAGAAGCATCCGCACAGCAAGCAGACCTACTATTATGCAAATTAAACGCCTGGGGTGAATATCTGCCGCGATCATTAAGGACGTCGTCTTTAGAACACAAAGACAAGAGCACTTTCCGAGAGCATACAATTAGAAACATGCATGTTGCATGCTCGTATCATTTTGCCGTGATCTTAGTCACCCGGCCTTTTCTCGTCTCGGTCTTGAGTGTCCGGCTGGCCCGGCTACACAAGAGCCTCTCGACGACTGAACCCAGTGAGGTGCCTGAGGAGGACCCAGCCCATTCTCGACTCGCAGCGGCATGTATTGATTCTGCTGTATACATGCTGCAAACATGTCTGGAGGTCCATAAATCAGGTCTTCTTCTTCGGAATATGTGTATTCTCAAGTCTGTCTGCACAAATACTCTTCTAGTGATTCCAATACTAACGTTCGACAGAGCATTTATCTTTGCCGCAGCCCTTGTCCTCGGGTTCTCCATGTTCTCTCACCGTGACGTTGATCCCGAGATTGATGATGTGTTCCGCGGTGCCCTGACTATCTTGCGCATGCTGGCGTCGCAGTCTGCCCAGGCAGCGCACTATCTAGAGATAATAACGAAGCTCGAGGCCGCTATAAACAAGCGGCGCCAGCAACTCGCCGCCCAAGCCCGACAGCGGCGGAGTCAATACGTCAGTCGGATTTTTAGCCTGAACGACAGCTCGGCAACACCGCAGACAGAAAGTGAAGGGGAGGAAGAACAAGCGAGGAATACAACCCCAGTTCTATCGCAGAGTGTCACGTCGTACGCGTGGTTACATACAGACGATGGAACAGCAGCAGCTGTGTCACCCCCAATGGTCGATGGCGCTTTATTTGATTGGGAAGGTATGGATTTGCCATTGTGGGATAGTTTTCCATTTCTCGCCGAATCCACTACAATATGATAAAATACAATTACTATGCAATCCTGAGGAATTCCATAGGTGTAGTTTACTAAATTTTGACGTACCAACATTGGAACATTGGAACCTATGAGGTTTAGTAGGACTACATGAGCATTTGTCCTCCCAAACGAAGATTTGCAAGATTAAGTCGCCTAAATGGACGACTTCACGGTTGGGATCAAGAAGCCAGGAGGAAAAAGGTTCGAAGTGTCCCAGTAGAGCTGGTAAATTCCGTCGACATGCGTTCCCTTCAGACGGAACGAATCGCATAGCAGGCCATTCTCATTTTGCCACATGAGATACCTGCCATAGAAAAGAAATTGATCTACCTTCGTATCGTCCGGTGTATCGACATCATTTCCAGTGAAGCCTACTGGTAGCACCTTATTGGGTGTGGGACGGATGTATAATAAGGTGTCAGGGTCAAAGGTGTAATCCTTGTCAGTGGCCGTTGCGATAATTTGGGAGTTTTTGAAAACAACTAATAGAGAATTAGATGTTGGTCTGACTAGAAAGAAGGAAACAGAATGGAAATGATGTGGAAAATGTGGAAAAGAAATAGACCTTACATGTAACATCGGTTGTCACCGATCCAGACACCCACTGGGAAGAATCGCCGACATATGCAAATCCTAGGTATTCGGGTTAGATAGGCATTAGACTAGGGCGAGGAATGATATAACCATCCGAGTAAAAGATATTAGCTCCCTCAGGAGCAACACCGTAGGCAAGAATGGAGAAGGATTCTCTTGGATAGCGCGTTCGCAGCTCCGACTGAGACAGTGCAGCCATAGTATGCGAGACTAAAGTGATACTGTTCGGTAGGATATTCGATCTCCTTTCTTCGGAAAGTCTGAAAGATCTGGATACTAGCGCTAGATGTGTAGTTAAGCAGTTGTGTTATATCCCATTGCCAGACGTAGGGTGATGCAGTCAGATTCTGCATTCGACAGCTGACACTTAGATCAACCATGTAACCGTGGAATAATAGCATAATATTTATAAAACCTGCATATATCTCGATTTTTCCTATTTGAATCTGATTAGATTTTAATTAATACGTAAATCAGTGACAAGGACCACTTTATATACAGTTGTAGAAAGTGATATTGTTGGGTCATCGTGACTCCTTAGCATTGCCAAAATAACCAGCTCACATTCGAACTATTCGGTCGAATACGAACTAACAGTCACGGAACCAGCTAGACAGTGGCAAGTAAGCAAGGGTATGCTGCATTTGTAACCCTCTGACTGGAAACTTCTCACTGGTGAGCAATCAGAGATTGTAGATCTTCCTGGCGTTGGATACTCGATCATTGAAGCCAGAAGAGAAAGAATGGCCTACCTTGACAGAGGATATACAGTATACCTGGGTACATTCTTTGTCGTTCTATCCCTGAAAATCTCGGAATTCTACGGGCGAGAATACAAAACTGCGCCCTATTTCAGGGCCACATTTGATGCCAATGAGCCTCTTTTTCGGCAAAATCATGCAGCCGAAGTCGCTTCGCTCATACTTGCTCTCCGCTGCGTCTAATCATCACCTTCGAAAGCACGCAAAAAGATTATAACTTGGCTTCCAATAGATTGACTCAAAATGCCGATCAATACATACTATTCTGATCTGGTCTCGCGTTTCCTTTTCAGGGAAGGCCAAGTCTTTGCCTCCGCCACTCTCTGTCCCATATGCCATTGCTCGCAAGCCAGTCTAACTGGCTAGCCAAACATTTCTCCTGCTGGGGCGAGAAAATAATGGGTCCCTGTGATAGGAGATATCGCAAGAAATGCACGACCGCGTCAACATCTTCTCTCGGCTGCTGTCTTCCCCAATCCATGGAGTAACTCATAACCATGTAAACAAGCGAGTCCGCAGCGGTGGTATATGGTAGACCATGTGTTTTAGTCCCCGCGATGGTTGTTGTTCCTTGTGGAACGTAGGGTAACTTTGATAAGTGAGCACGTAAATAGAGCATAGTGGCATTGATAGTGTTCACTCACTATTTCCCCTGGTATGGAGAGAAGGGGCCTATCTTTGAATTCGAGGAAGCCGAGTCGTTGCTGAAAACTGTCTGGGTGCATGGACAGTAGTTTCAGTTTCAGCAGATCCGAAGCCCCGGAGGGAAGCCCGTCTACACGATCGTCGAGCCCATCTCCACGAAAGATGAGAAATTTCAACTTTCTCTTTCTATCACGAGAATCAAATTAGTTTCTCCTTTAGATTTATTTTACTTTTTTATTCAGGGACAAAACAAAAAGACATACCTCCTTTACCTGATGATCAGGGAAATATCTCCACACGGCGAGTTCACCGGTCACAAATAATCGAACTTGATGGAACTCTGCAAACCCCCGAAGGTAGCCTAAGGTTTCTCTGGTATCGGCCTCTACGGAAACGAATTCAGCAGCCATGATGGAATCTGAATAGAAATACCAGGCATCAGGCTCACGGATACTGGGTTTATATAAACATACTAGCCAGATACTGTTTCTAATCGTCATATTGTAAAACGGTGTGAAGCTTCAATGCCCCGAGGTCTTACCTCCACTTCTCAAAGAAACTGACCTATTTTTTACTATAGTTTGGGAAAGCTAGGGGTTTATCTCACTTTCTGAATATCAATACGTTGATCCAAAGCGGGATTCTCTTTGTTTCCAGGACTGTTCTTTACCACCAAGCGCATTTATACCCAGCAGTGTACAATTATTTATTTCAATATTTCAGACATTTGTTTTCGGTCCAGAGGATCAGATTTTATTAATTTTCCATTTCGTTTTCCTTTAGCTTTTTTTCGTTTTTCTTTTCCTATTTGGGGCGTGAGAATTAAATGCCCTTCTGCAAGGGCGAGTCAGGGTTGTAATGTTCCAAACAACCCTAACAAAGAAAATCGAGAAGAGATAGAAAGGCAAGTCAAAAACAAGTAAACATGAAGCAAAACAAGTCAACATGAAGTAAAACAAGTCGACACGAAGCAAAACAAGTAAAAACAAGAATGAAAGCAAATTATACCATTTCAGAACCAACCGCCAGCTCGTTCAGCCCCCTCGACTGTTCCAAACCAATTAATGCGAGGTGGAGGCGGCAGTTCATTGTTAGACCTCATCTCCTTCATAAGTTCGAGTACTGGCTCCCATCTTCTTCGTGTAAGCTGTGCTTCGGGCAAAGTAAATTCTTCCCACATAGCCTGGAACTTAGGGCTGAGGGTTATTCCTTCGGGGTGCTTTCTTGCTGAACCTAACATGTCGACCCACTGAGTATCCAAACCATTGGCGTGGTCAAGATCTCGAAAACACAGCCACAAGACCGCCTCAGTGAAAGAGCTTCGGTTGAGAATCTTAATTGGATAAAGCTCAGTCCACGGACCCGACATTCCCTCGGGTATATATGGTGGGAGTCGAGGATCATTGGAAAGCATCAAGTGGGGATCGTCTGCAGCAGGGGGGGAGGTCCCAAAGTCAAAAGAGTCTGGAAGCGACCAAAGCTGGCCAGATTTGGGGTACAGCCGTAGCACGTCGTGTTCAGGATATAGAGCCTGGACGTGAAAATGCACTGGAGGAATAAGATAATCATTCCTCACCGTTTTGAGGACGTTGCATCCAGGGTCTGTGCAAGGTGTGAATCCAGCAGCGAACAAGGCATTAGAGGCCGTCTGAATCAGATGGTCAAGAACCAAGAATTGAATATCCTAGAAAGTTAGACTTTGACCTAAGAACAAAAACATAAGGGGCCCACTTACTTCGTTATAACATCTCCAGTCGCCAACTAAAAAACCGGCCATCGCACCCCAAAGAATATTGGGAACTTGCGCCTCGTCCAGAATTTTAGCCACATCTGCAGCTGGCCTTGCTTGATCGTTGAGAACTTTTATTCTTGCTTCTTCGGACGCAAAATTTCGTGGTAGGTCATTACGATGACGCATGTATTTGCATAATACATGATGCCTAGTCAGGGAAACTGTAAATGCCTTGGAGCTGTTGAGGGCTGATGCTTTTATAAGTGCGGACTCGGGCCTTTTCAATATATTATCCCCCCCTTTCTTCCTCCTCCTCCGAGTCCTTTGACTAGACTAGCCCTCAAATCTTCCTTTTATTTGGGGATCTAAAATTTACGCGAGCTATTACTGTAATGAAAGAATGTTATCCTAAAAGAATAGACTTCGAGACTCGGCGGGTGATCCATAAACATGATGAGAGTGGAGTCTAGCGGGAGGCAATTGAATAAGAAAAAAGACATCGGGAGGTAGTTCCAAAAATATATACCGAGGACTGCAAAGTGGATCGTTTCGTATAAGCCTCGTTTCAGCGTCTCCTTGACTAAAGAGTGTTCATAAAGAATGTCTCTCGGGCACTAATCTGACACAACAAAGAAATATCCGGTTATCAAGATTCTTAACCTTGTCATTCGTATATAGATAGTAAGGGGTCATTATACGATACATAGCCACACGCCGGTGAGTTAATAGTTGGGTGGGTGACCACCAGGGTGTTGTTTGTTTTGTCTCCTTCCCCTTTTCCCCTCGTCTTGTGAGAAGCGCTTCATCCTTCACGTAGTAATGAGTAATGCTCGTGGTCACTGATTTGGCCGGATATTGGCCGGATAGCGCAGCTTTGGACGAATTGATTCCGATAGGTAGGGGAAGTATAAAAGCCGAAGATAAGCGCCAGTGCGCGGCCCGCCACCCGAGTGCACTATCCGCCACCCGATGTAGACGGCTGTGACGTATAGTAGCGAATATTTAGAGATAAGAGAGTACTAGGAGGCTATTTGCTATATATTCAAGTTGACACTCACAGCTTTCTGCTTCGATTTAACTTCTCAAGATCTATTGATTTATCTACATACGCCATGTCGGGTTGGAAGAGTCTTAATGTCGGCGTTATTGGCGGGGGTATCGGGGGCATGTCCGTTGCAGTTGCCTTGCGTCGTGCAGGACACACCGTAACTATCTATGAAAAGTCGGACTTTGCAGGTGAAGTTGGCGCTTCGGTTTCCTGTGCTGCCAACGGAACCCGCTGGCTACACGAGTGGAACGTCGATATCGCCAAGGGTGACCCTGTGGTCCTGAAGAAGCTTATCAACCGTGACTGGCACACGGGTGAACCCGTCAGTGTGTACGACCTCGATGATTACGAGGAGCGCTGGGGATATGCATACAACATGTTCCATCGCCAGTACATGCATGCCATGCTAAAGGATTCGGCGCTGGGCGAGGGTGAAGGAGCGCCAGCAACTCTTAAAGTGAACCACCGGGTATGTCCATCACCGAAAGCCGCTTGAAATCAAGCATGTGTTAACGTTGTCTGGGATCTAGTGTCGCGATATCGATCTGAAGACGAGTACCGTCGTCTTCGAGAACGGCGAGGTTGTAAGCCACGATCTGATCGTCGGTGCAGATGGAATCGGATCGGCCGTTCGAGGGATTATTGGAATCACACCTGAAAAGCGACCGTCCGACCAGAGCTGCCTGCACACTAACGTCAAAACTGAGGATGCGGTCAGGCTCGGCTTGGTGAACTACTCCGAGGATAGCGCACTGGAGTACTGGGGTGGACAGGAAGGCAAATGGGATAAGATTGTCCTGTCGCCCTGCAACGGCGGACAGCTTCTGTCGTACTACTGCTTCTTCTCGCGTGAGCAAGGAGACTATTCGACACAGGCGTGGGGGGCCGAAGATCGCCCCGTTGAGGAACTCCTCGCCCCATACCCGGAACTGGACCGACAGGTGTTTAACCATTTGAAGATTGGGACGGAAATCAAACCATGGCGTCTTTGGGTGCATGACCCATACCCGTATATCCAACGCGGTAACACCTGTCTTTTGGGGGATGCGGCACACCCGATGATGCCTCATCAAAGCCAAGGAGCCTGCATGGCCATCGAAGACGCGGCAGCACTTGGACTAGTATTTGGTAAGCGTTATTTCTCGGGGGATATCACCCAGGCCCTCGCTGTTTACCAGGAGGTACGTCTGCCTCGTGTCACAAGGGTGCAGGCAGCAGCAGCCAAGGCGGCTTACAATATCAACGAGCGGATTGGTGAGTGACTTCGTCGTTCAGTGGTATTGCAGTGCATTGTTTTCTGATCAGCGTGTAGGTTTCTCTGTCAACAAAGATATTCCCACATATAAAGTCGAAGACACGAAGAAGGTTCTTACCATAGAGGAGATGAATGCGTGAGTCTAATGGATTTTGGGTTCTGGGCAACACTGACAACGTCTAGCTACGACATGCATAAGGACATTGAAGAGAAACTCGCCGCAAAGCGCGGGGCAACCTATCCCGATAAGTTCCTGTGCGGTCTCCCCATCGGACTTGAGCTGCCAAACGGGATCACAATCGGCGCAGTTGGCGCAGTCGGCGCATAATGTAAAGTCACTCTTGAAACAAGGAAACTGTCATTGGCCATGTTTTATCATTTAGCTTGTCTTGTATTGATCGAGATGTTTGTACATTGCACTAGTCTATAGTCATGAAATTATGAATACATAGTACATACCAAAGCCACTAGATGTGCATGCCCCACTCATATACACCCTTCTAGAACAATAATAAAATACTATACATGGTAGATTCCTGCCGAGCTTAGCCCGGAGTCGATTGTTGCAGTCACCGAGCTTCTCGGGGAGAGATGTACCGAGCGGCATGCAATCACCCGCGATAGCAGGCTGCGGTAAAACGGGGCAATTTTACCGGGGAAAATGACGAATGTATTTCCTATAGTAACCCATTGTACCATTATGTGGGTATCTAGCTTGGGACTAGTAGATATCTGCATATGTAGTTCGAGACTGTCGCAAACTTAAGAGACACTGGAAAGCCCGTTAATCTACTATTAGCTACATGTGCAGGTAGTAAATGTACACTAAGTGCTACAATGTATCTGAAAAGCTGTTGATAGGAACCAAAGTCCTTCAATTTGGATTATATACAAAACAAAATATTCCAATCGTGCATCATCATTTCATTGGATTGAATCACCCAACTGATTTTTCCTCTCTTGATTAATTTAGAACAGAGCATCTCCCAAGCGGTAGTGCACAGTCTTAACCTGGGTGTAGTTCTCAAGGGCATATGAACCGAGCTCACGGCCAATGCCGGACTCCTTGAAGCCACCGAAGGGGGCCTGGTAAGAGATCATGTTGTAGTTGTTGATCCAAACGGTACTGTAATAGAGTTAGCCTGGTTACAGCTGTAATTGGTCAAGGGAAAAAGAACATACCCAGCCTTGAGAGCGTTGGAAACGCGGATAGCGGTGTTGATGTTCTTGGTGTGAACGGCGGCAGCGAGACCTGGATACAGTTAGAATGGTTATTCACGGTTTCACGATGAATGTAAACAAATACATACCGTAGCTGGTGCTGTTGCCAATGCGGATGGCATCGGCCTCATCCTTGAACTTGGTGACGGCAATGACGGGACCGAAGATCTCCTCCTGGGCGATCTTCATGTCGGGAGTGACGTCGGTGAAAACGGTGGGCTGGATGAAGTAGCCCTCGGTACCGTGACGCTCACCACCCAGGGCGACAGTAGCACCCTCGTTCTTACCGTGGTTGATATACTCCATGATGCGGTCGAACTGGAGCTGCGAAACCTGGGGGCCCTGGAAGGTGTCGCCCTCGAAGGGGTTGCCGAGCTTGTTCTGGGCGGCACGCTCCTTGAAGCGAGCGACGAACTTGTCGTGAATGCTCTCCTGGACCAGCAGGCGAGAACCGGCGCAGCAGCACTGGCCGTGGTTGAAGAAGATACCAAAGTTAGCCCATGAGATGGCGTTATCAATATCGGCATCCTCGAAGACGATGTTGGGGGACTTGCCACCCAGCTCGAGAGTGACCTTCTTCAGGTTGGACTTAGCGGCGGCCTGCAGGATCATACGGCCGACAAGGGTGGAACCAGTGAAGGCGACCTTGTCAATGTCCATGTGGCTAGAGATGGCGGCGCCAGCAACACGACCGAAGCCGGAGATGACGTTAATGACACCGGGCGGGAAGCCAGCCTCAACAATAAGCTTAGAGGCGTACAGACCAGACAGAGGGGTCTGCTCAGCGGTCTTAATGATCACAGTGTTACCGGCAGCGATAGCGGGACCAATCTTCCAGGCCCACATAAGGATGGGGAAGTTCCAGGGGATGATCTGACCACAGACACCAATGGCCTCGTGGCGGGTGTAGGAGAGGGTCTCGGAGTTGGTGTCAATAGTCTGGCCAGTGATCTTGTCGGCCCAGCCACCGTAGTAGCGGAGACAGCCAGCGGCATTGGCAATATCAACCTTGGCCATAGTAACGGCCTTACCATTGTCGATAGCCTCAATAGCAGCCAGGGTCTCCATATCACGCTCGAAGAGGTCGGCCAGCTTGGTAAGCATACGGCCACGGTCCGAGGGAGTCACCTTCTTCCAGGGACCCTCGAAGGCCTCGCGGGCGGCCTTGACAGCGATGTCGACATCCTTCTCGGAAGCCTCGTAGACGGAGGTGATGGGCTTTTCGTTGGTGGGGTTCAGGGTCTCGAAGGTCTTGCCGTCAACACCCTTGACGAACTCATTGTTGATGAACCTGAAAGCAGGAACCAATTAGCCATGGGATGGGATATAAGAGAGGGGTAAAGCATACAAGCCGAGGGGCTGTTCATAAGTGACATTGGGAGTCTGAATCGTAGTGGAGAGCGACATGGTTGCACAGGAGTATCACGAATAGATGCAGGAAAGAGAAAGCGGACTCGGAGGGGGATCTCCCAAGGTTTTTATATATAACTTACCTATACTTGACAAAAACTGGTCTTTGCATTTCGTTAACTTTCTTGATGCGGGGTCAATGCCACGTGAGCCACTTTTTGTCATAGGTAATGGTATGTATCTGTATGTATCTGTATTATCGCTTTGTTATTATACAGGGAGCTTCCAACTTCCAATGTTCCGAGTCCATATTATATGTACTACATAGTACCTCAGTGCTGTAAATTAACACAGGAAATCACCTTCCTTATATCATGTTAAATCACCTGAATATGTATTGGATACATATCCATCTTCTCCCCTTTATCCCCTTTCTCCCCTTCCTAATTTTTTCTTGATTATTCATACGTCTTTTACAATACGAGCTCCATCTGACGGGGCTTGGCACAGAGCATGGACGTGTACTTAAAACGTGTGCTAAGACCCTCTCGGGTTAAGGCCGAGGTAAGATGACCTTGATCCCGGCAGAACTTCCGAGCTAGTACTGCCCCCCTTTACATATGTATAGTTTATGAGTTTATCCCAGACGCCTACACCATGTTCTATATTTTTATACAAAAGCCCCAACGTCTTTTATTTCGGACCAAAGGGCGAGAAGAGGGGCAAAGTGGGGAATGTGATCATCATGATGTCTCCGTACGCGGGCTAACATCTGCCCGGTGGGTAAGTAGGTATGGTTTATTGTACACCGTACATCTGGGCAAGCTTCGAAGCTTCAATTTCTTTTTTTTTTTTTTTAAGCCGAGGATAAGCGGACTTTATTCTAGATTGAGATGATTGTTGAAGTTGAATGAGGAAGTATATATCACATGACTTCCCGATCGGGTAGTATTCAATGTTCAATTGTGATTCCCTGAAGAGAAAAATGGGGGCTGCTGTAGCTTTTTTACGCGATAACAGAAGCTGCAGATAATGTCGGCTTTGGAATATTTGAAATTCCACATGGTTAGCCTTTTCTTTTGGGGGGCTCTCAATGTGGGAATTGCTATTAATGCCACTTTAGCTTATACATCACCAATTACCTTCAGCACCCATGCATTTTTGTCGGCGCGTCTTGTCGAGTTCACCTTGAAATGGTAGACACAAAAGAAAAAAAAAAAAGGAATGCCGTAAAGAAATCAAACGGCATTTATCCTCACCACCCCACCGCTTTCGTACCGGGAAGTATCCACCATTGGAACCGGCACCCATCGAGACTTACATCGCTCGGCTTGACCATGTTGCGCGGAGGGAATGTCGGTCAGGTGTCATCAGCCACCCGAGGGCTTCGGAAGCTTAGATTGCATTGGTACTACCGCCCAGTTCTTTAAGATCATTCTGTCACGGATATTATCGATTTGGACGAAGTTGCCTCAGATCTATCATACGTTTTGACAGACTTGACAGACATAACTATGATGGCAGGTCAGATGTCTCAGAAGCGGACCGCCCCCCACGGAGCTCTAATTTAGCGCATCGTTCGAAAACATTTAGCGGTCTTCATATCTACTGGCGCGAGTATGGAAACCCACTGGGCTCTACTTACATAGACCTTCCTTATTCAAAGAACATCTTGTATCGACAATAGGAATACGATGGTTATTATGGGAGCGAGAAAAAAAAAAAAAAAAAAAAAAAAAAAATAGTGGAAGGAACATGGTCCGTCCATGCTGGAAGCCTGTATTCGTGGGCATGTGCCAGTATTTGAAATAATATTTATACTGATTCCTTGGGACTGGTGAAGAGAAGATTGAAAGGTCCTCCAATTTCCTTGCCTTCCTCAGGACGGTGGAGGCTGTCCATTTGGAACCTGGCTGGAAACGTTATAATCACCAAAGCAGGCCTGCTGGTACATCGCCTGCTTGGTCAGTTCAGGAACATAGCCGAGGAACTCCTTCATGTCACAGAATCCATTGACCGAGCCCTTGCAAGGGGACAACCCTTCCACCGGTAGGGGAGCATTGTTCAGCACAAACCGAATGTAGTCCGTGGTACCAGAGCCGGACGATAGATCCGGGTTCTTATACATCTGGTCCTGGAGCTTGTCCAATTTGGAATCGGCAGGGCAAGTCCAGACCTCGGTAAATAAACGTGCGCCGAATGGAGCAACCTTGTGCATTATAAAGTTGCGCGGAACAGCATGCTGGACGTTGTTGGGCATACCGTGCGGCCCGTACTTGAAATAGTCTAAGCCTAGGGCAGCCAACACAGCGACGATCACGGTTTCGTGGGACATATCCATATACATAGGCTGGTGCAACGGAAATTGCTTGGTGTTGTTGTCGTACGTATAGTTGATGCTGCTGTGACTTTTCATAATGAGACGTGACTGTAGGCGTGCGGCCACCTCTTCCACGTATCCAATACCCTGTGCTCGGCCGCTAGGTGAGCCGAACAGGTTGTTGCCGTAGAACATCATGTCAATGGCGTACTCAAAATCTTCCCATTCCTGTTCCGTGAACAGTGAACAGAAAGAGGACTGGCCTAGAGTGGCGTATTCATATGGGCACATGCTGAACATTGCGTAGACATCCATGGTGGTGAGGTTGAAGTCATGCGGCAAAAAGGCAGAGAAGCGCTTGAGCGCGCTCTTCGTCAATGTGGGGTAGAATCCGGCCACGTTGGGGTCTCTGTATTTGTGTTATGTTTAGGCAACAAGTTCTGTTTTGAGAAACTGCCAAACGTACCCATTGCTGCTACCTGTAGTACAAGTAGAGGTTGAAGACAGTGTGGTGTTGGAACCGTCGTCCTCTGACATTACGGTAAGATCGTATAACGCGTAAGAACTGTTAGCTTCGACGTTATTGAAGAAGCCGGCTTATCAATGGTCAATGAGGATTTCTCCCGATAGACAAGAAGTAGTACTTACTCAACCACCAGCGGGCGCTCTCGAGGATGCGAGGATAATCCGTTGTGCGGAATGTGGGCTTAGGGCGCGCCGTGCCATTAGGCCACACATTCATCGAGGGATCGTAGATGGCATCGCCACGGCCAGCGCGATACAGTAGTCGACCATACTGACTCCAAAAGAGAGCACCGGCAGTAGCTTCGGCGGCTGCGCCAGAAGGAAGCAGCAAGTTGTTCCCAAGCACGTACTCCCAATCGCTCAGGAAGGACAGCGGACCCGAGCCAACCTTCTTGTCGGGGTTCTGCTTGGAATAGTTGGCCACTTTGTCAGCAAAGGTCTGCATGGCACCGCCGTCGGTAGGCCACGATGAGGGATAAC
This sequence comes from Penicillium sp. CF05, assembly GCA_002916455.1. Classification (NCBI taxonomy): domain Eukaryota; kingdom Fungi; phylum Ascomycota; class Eurotiomycetes; order Eurotiales; family Aspergillaceae; genus Penicillium; species Penicillium sp. CF05. The sequence continues at coordinate 94,056 of PKQL01000034.1, forward strand.
GCTGTGCGTGACGATGAAGTACATGCACCTGCGACAGTTCGCACTCCGCGGGGAATCCTTTGTCAATGCCGAACCCAGTCGAGTCAGAATATGGACTTAGGTTTCCCCACCTGGACTTCATGTCAAATCCAGACGGATATGACAAGCCGGTTGGGTCTGCAGTTCCTGGGCTCGAACTTCGGCTCATACTCGGCACAGTCATGGCAGCGCTGCCGCCGCTAAGGGCCAAAAAAGCAATCGCAAGGGAATCCATGGCTGCTGGAGAAGGAAGGATCTCTAGATAAATGCAACTCGAGCATAATTCTAACAGAACCTATATCGAAAACCGCGGGCATTTATAGCAGGTTATCTTGAACAGTTTGCTCAAGCAAGGATAGGCTAGGATTATTCTTTTTCGGGAATCCTGTAGCCTCCATTTTCTCTTCTCCGCATTTATTGATGTTCAGTCGAAGGCCGTTGCAAGCAGGTGGACACGCGACCGGGGTCCGTCTCGACTTTCCGCAATGGGGATCGCGGCTTTTCCTGTGATGAATTTATGTCGAGTCTGCGGGGGCATATGAGTGTAGAGTAAGTCTAGCAAATCCTGGCCACGGGGACGGCGAGCACTCCACATAACGCGTGGGAAGCTGGGGAAGCTGGGGAAGCAGCCCTGCAAGACACCTAACTGGTAGGGGCGGGAGGCTTTCTTTCCTTCTTTCTTTCTTTATTTTTCCCCTCTTTCTTTTTACTATTAGGGCTTCATGATACATGTAGATTAGATCATTGGAAGTTGGAGGAAACTGTTTGTAAGATCGACAGAGCGAATGAAATGATTGTCGCTCGTTTGGGAAAACACAGGCTAGCGATTCCTAATACGGAATGTGTACTCGAGAAGGACTATGAATAATACGAATTGAATAATTATTATTTAGAATATTTGCAAAATTTATGAATATATATGATATCCATTATTGTTCCTTTTGGGAAAACACAGGCTAGAGATTCCTGATGAAGTAGGTATTCTGCTTCGCCAGAAACCATTACTTCATGTTGATTCGGAGATACCATATCGAAGCTCCACAGCGGAAATGGGAGGCTGATTCTGAGGTTATTCAGGAAACAATAGAGAGCTTATTGAATGATTCCTCGGATGCTTTGGGGTCCACTGCCGTGGACAGTGAAGTCCCAAATGGAGTGGCCTAAGTCATTTAACTAAGTTGCTTTAATTTGCTTCGTTTGGTCAACTGTTTTTGGTCGTAGCGGTCAATCCGCTAATGTAGAGAACAAGACAATTCGATTGGTTGACAATGGACGTTTGTGAGTTTATTGATGTGCTTTTTCAGGTCATGGAGGAAGCTGTGCTCGGTGTATCATCCGACCTAGGTCCAGCTGATATTGGAATGCTTTGTACTTTTCCGTTGCCGGCCCCGCTGCTTTGATCCAAGCTGCACCTAGATACTAATAAAGCTTATTACTAGTACATATATATATTATAGCGCTTTAGCCCTGTTTGCTCATAACCAATCATACTTGTCCATTAAGCATGATCTGCCTTCTCTTTTCCCTGGCCACCTGAGGGTGTCTAGGTATTAGGGACTGGCACCTGAACTTCAGATAGTTTGAATCTCGCTAGGTTGCCGGTAGTAGCGCTCCCCGGCGCAAATTTCATCATGTAAGGCCATACAGACTGTGATATGTAGCATGTTAAACTTACTTCATTGGTCAGCTGCGGCCTTTTGAGATTAGGAAGCCTCAGTGACGCTCCAGAGATTCTCAATTTGACTCGCCTAAACTGATCACTGCTATAAACAAGCTACCTACCTAGGTAGGTAGCAGCAAACCTCAAAACCTGGCCAATCACAACCCTCAAGAGCAACGGACAATAGATATGTCAAGATTGCCAAGATGACCCAAGACAAAGACAAACACCCAAAATCCACCCACGCAGATGAAGTTTGCTGCAGGTACCTCAACACTTTTTCTATGATCAGCCAGCCGTGGAACAGAATGTGAGCTCCAATGACTTTTTTTTCTCTGGTATCAGCCAAATCTCTTCCCACTTCCTCTCTAGGGCGTAAAATGTCCATATGTAGTACAGCAATACGCACTAAGCCGAAAACGGGAATTCATCAACATTTACAAATGATCTCCATACGGACTGAACTCCTCCGTACCCACATCGAGAATGTGTACTCCGTACGGAGTCCGGAATAGAAATGCGGTTAGCATAGAGCATGCATCTCTAAATCCCCAGCCTAGGAAGAATATTTTCCGATCTCCACACAAAATATTGCTGATGTAACATGGCATATACCTACCTAGGTAGGTAGGCCTCGGAAGAGACTGACTGCAAGGGATATCATTCTCTTTATGTTGTATGCATGTCCCTGTAGATTAAAAGTATGTTTAGACACCCAAAAGACAAGAAAACGGTAGATCGGTCTAAAATGAGGTACAACTACACAGTAGCCAAGGAACCATGATCTAGGCTGATTATCATGATCTGAACCTCGCAATGTGATCCTAGGTGGTGAAGTTACATTATACAACAGGCCCAGTGTAATACCTAGACATATGGCGCCACTAGTTTAGAAATGAATTGGCCGGGCGTACACTGTACAGGAGTGCTCTATGTTGCATAGTCATCTGCAAGAATGAGAATGTTCATTGGGGTATGCCTGTGGGGCCATGCAAGACCCCATGCAAGACCGAATCAGACCTGTAAAGGGGCTTCGGGCTGTGCCGTCCCTCAGTTCCACTATGTGCTAAAATATGTGCACGTGTAGGGTCTCCCTATAAATACGATAGAAGAATTCCTCTTCGACCAGTGACTCAGTTAGCCAGCCATCATGCATCTGCTCTCGATACTCGGGATAGCCGCACTTTCCCTGTCGGGGTTCTCGACGGCATTGGCAATTGAGGGGGAGCCGAATGTCAATGGAACTCTGGTACAACAGCATCTCAGAGACCGCGAGAAGCTGATCGCGTTGGAAAAGACACACCGGCAGGGTTTGTTTCAGACAATCTTTGGCTATGAAGTCCAAGGAAACAGACCTGACCAGTCACGCAGATCACATCTTCCGGCAGAGTCTCTCTCCAACTGCCAAACGGGCTGATGAGATTGTTCAAGCAATTCGACAGCATGAGATTGACAATTACTGGCGAGTGGCCGCCACGGACGGTCAGAGGGAACGGTTCGCAGGAGAGGTGTTCCCCTATGCCCGACCGTATATCTCCAACACAACCCTTTGGAAAGTAATCAAGCATATGCCCAAGGGTGCACTTTTGCATGCACATCTATCCGCTATGCTGCCGTATGAAAAGATTGTGAAAATTATCATCCAGACTGAAGGAATGGTAATTTCCGCATCGCAACCTCTTAACACGGAAGACGCCAAGCAGAATGCCACGTTCACTTTTGCTCATAACAACGGCACTATTTCGACCTCTCAGTCCAGAATTGACGTTTCTGAGTATATCCCTGACACACAGGTTCCGGTCAAAACTGCCGCAGCTAACTTCGAAGGTGGTGAAGCGGCTTTCATTGAATTTATCAAAAGCAAGACAACTATTCCACCGGAAGAGTCAGTCCGCCACGAGTTAGGTGTCGACGAGATCTGGAGACGGTTCCAGGCCTGCTTTGGTCCGACCGGAAGCATGATCCAGTACGAACCCGTTGTCAGAAAATTCTATCAGACACTGTTCCAAGATCTGGCTAGCGACGGTATTAGCTGGGTGGAGATTCGAACTGGCGGATCGCATGGGAAGCTAGTCCACAATGGAGACGAAGAAATTGATCCTGATCTTGATGCCTGGTGGCATGTCTTGGTTGAGGAGATTGACAAGTTCAAGGCCACCGAGCTAGGCAAAAGCAAGAACTTCTTGGGTGCAAGAGTTATTTGGTCGGATGCGCGCATCAAGAACCGCGCTTCGATCACCAAGAGTATGGCAAACCAGTCCTATTACCATAAAAGCACTTGCTCACCATGCGTAATATAGGTATGAAAATCGCTCTCCAAAGGAAGCAAAACTTCCCACAGCTCTTTAGTGGCTACGATCTTGTTGCCCAGGAAGACCTCGGTCGTCCTCTTTCTGATCTGGCACCGGAACTGGTATGGTTCCGTCAACAGAGCGAGGCCTTGAATCTCACCATTCCTTATTTCTTCCATGCCGGAGAAACGCTGGGAGATGGGAACTCTACCGATCTCAATTTGTTCGATGCGATCCTGTTCAACACAAGGCGGATCGGTCACGGCTTCTCCTTATATAAACACCCAAACTTAATCCGTCAGGTAATTGAGCAAAACGTCATGGTGGAGGTATGCCCTATTTCGAACGAAGTGCTTCGCCTAAACGAAGATATTCTTCACCATCCATTGCCGGCGATGATTGCCCATGGCATTCCGACTGCAATCAGCAACGATGATCCAGCCATCCTAGGACAGGACGTGGCAGGTTTGAGTTATGACTTCTATGAAGCCATCCAAGCCTTTGATAATATTGGTCTAGCAGGATTGGTGAGTTATGTTTCTTTTACTGATTCGCGCTGCTTGCTTACACTAGAAAACAGGGGGCGCTAGCACAGAACAGTCTGCGGTGGGCAAACTTCGAAGACCAGTCTGGCGAAGATTGGATCCAAGATATTGACCGTGGTGAGCACGGGAATGGTACTAAGGCCAAGCACATTCAAGGTTGGAACAGGGAATGGGAGACATTTTGCAAGTGGATTGTGGATGAATACGGCCCAAAGTACGCAGCAGTATAGATTTACTGAAGCTTATGCATTGCAGGATTACAGATACATGTGGTGAGATCATCTTTGATTTACATCAAATATGCAACTATATAGTCCAATCAAAATGTATTGAACTCTCTTGTATTACCCTTATTACTGGTAGAATTATACTATGTGAACAATCATAACCACTACCTGCTACTGGTAATAGATTGACCGCACATCTCACATATCCACAGATTGAAGCATTGGAAGCATAGCAAATAAGTGCAATATGCTACAATTCAACAGGCCGAATTTTAGGTGCTATACCGACAACCTTCTCTCGCAACACCATCCATATGAATTTTGACTATTGCAATTCAGAAACAGTGTTCTTCGCAGAAAGCTCGGCCACGGGCTTCTTGGAAGTATGAATAGTATCGAATGGGGCCTCAAACACCTGGGCACCTTCTGTTGGCAGTTCTGGCTTATAATACCCAACCTCAGGCCAAGAACCGTATTCAATATTTTGGGGTATTTGCTTTCGTCGTCGAGTGTACCAGATAGCTGCTAGCGTAATCAAGGCAAAAGCAACCACGGCTCCAATGACAGGACCAGCGACCCATGCTTTCGAAGATTCTCCATCAGTCCCGGTGTTACTCAAAGATGTAGCCGTAGGCGATAACGTGAAAGATGGTGCAGGAGACGCCGTCAAGCTGACTCCAGTACTAGTAGCGGTTTGCGTCGCAGTATCTGATGGTTGCCAACGAATGAAGATCGCCTTGGCATTAATGCCGTTAGCGGTCCTCATACTAGATGTGGTGCCGGTTTTTGTGAATGTCCATAGGTGATTAGGGTCGGCATTAGTCGAGGTGCACCGGTTCGCTGAGTACCAAACTATGCCATTTTCGGTTTGGGCACTATAGCCTCTAGTGAAAAAGATTCACAGTCAGCAACCAAGTTGATCAGAGGATATATACAGGTTGAACTCACTCTGGACAACAGGTCGCCCGAGTTTCGACATTATTGTTGATAGAATCAACTGATTGGTCGGCTATCCAATAGCCGGATGGACACACACCCGGCGAGAAGTAGGAGTTGGTGTTGGTCGCATATCCCGAGGGAAAGCAGCTACTCCAATCTGTAGGTCCTTGGCTTAACCACCAACCGGAGTCGCTGGCTTCGATTGCAGTGTCATAGTAATTGGTGCCGGACAGATACTCTATGTACCATGTGTTGGTGGTACATGCGGCTGGCGGTGAGAAGCTCGTTGTAAGGGGTAAGGGTGTAGTGGCTGTCATGAAGGTGATTGAATGTCTCAGATAGAAAGCAGGGAGAAGGATCCAGTATGTATATATGGATTCTATGGACCGATCAAGTCTGGAATAAAAGAGAGGGAAGGGAGAGGATCAGATGGTACAATTGTTGAAAACGTAAGAGAAAAGAGGGCATTGCGACACCCTCTTCTGTAGACATCTCACCGTTAACCGCCAAAGTTGTGGACACTCTAGTCTTCATAGGCCAGAAATGAGTTCTAGCGCTGAACATGTGGGCCTCCTTGTGATGATCACACGTGTGATGACAGAAAAACTGTTGGATGCCTGAGGCAACACTATGTGACAGAACCCACATGTTTGATAGCTCTCTCTCCTTTCCTTCTCTTCCTCCTCTCCTCGTGCGAGACAGTCAATACACACAGTGTTTCTCCATCGATTCTCCGTCTGTATTGTCGTCGCATTAAAAACAGAAATAGGTGCATGATCCATAGCAACAAAAACGCTTCGTAGGCCGTGCCAAGGCTTGTAGCCGCCGGGTCACTCTAGCGGATGTGATGGAAAATCTAGTGTATGGCGAGCGTACTAGTAAATTCACGATGGTAAAATTCTCTAACTAACTAAAAACAACAATGGTCCGTATTTGACAATCTGGTCGGACACACAATTAGTAAGCAATTTGCATAGTCTAAAATCACATGATTCAATGGTATTGGACTCGGTAATCCATGTAAACGGTCTGTTTTCTGACAGGATGTTTCACATGTCAAACTGTAGGTTAGTGATGATAAAGATATCTAATATCAGATGATGGTGCTCTCGTTGATTTTGATTGAAAATACATATATAAATAGATCAAACCAGAAACGGGGAAAGGTGGAGATGTCTCCTAACGGAGGGAGTGTGCGATGGTCGCAACGATCGAACGTTGGAAGGTTAACGTTCCTACTCTACATATAGAGATAAAGTATACCTATATACCTATTTTGACGTACATGATTGGTTGTAGCTTCTCATCCCCGCGCATAATGACAGAGAGCGGTAGATTCGAAGAGCTACAGTTAAACCTAAAGAAGCATGTTTATGGGGAAGTACTTGGCTAGTTACTACATAAATGTGATAAGGAGCGGGTCTGAAACTGGTTTGACTAGACGTTGTCTCAAAGCAGAAAGAAAAGGTGTCGGGATGTACTACCCATGGGAGAAGAGATAGATACATGGGTCTCCACACCAGATATGGTGTTTATATGGCCTGCGTAACCGCTGGCCCTTAGCTCTAGTTTCGACACCCGCAAGCCACTTTATCAATCACTGCCTTATTTCTCCATTTGCGCTCGAACGTCTCCGTAAGAGGGCCGTGCATACGCACTCCAGAGATCCGGGTTTGCCACACGGGAAGCAGGGCATCTCTTACTGTACTACGACGTTCTAATGTAGGGGCCTTACCGTCGCTACATTAAACAGTGCTAGCGTACCTATACAGGGTAGCGCCCAGGAAGCGCCTGGACGAGTCTGACTGTCGCCAAACACCGTGTAGGTAGCGTCTAAAAGTAATATAAATATTTGCATCTTCTTTTTCATTGAAGTTAGACTGTGTTTCCTGTTCGATCTCTCTGAGGCCTTAACAGAAGGTTGCTCGTTCGAATCACAAATCTCTTTGAACATACAACTCCATTTCTTGCCACATCTGTTTTCTTTGGAAATGGCTACAAATACGCTTCGATTTTTATTTTTAACAGCCCGCCAAATTCGGCTACTCCATGCATTGCTTGTCATTCCCAATGCTGCTCCGGTCCAGCCAAGCATGCTGGAAGTCTGCAATCCATTCGCCGATGAGCATGCAACACTACGCAAAGGCGGATGATGTTTTCCAGCTTACTGCGAACCTCGCTAAGAAAATAATGAAAAACCATGCCTTTCAGGATGGAAACAAACGCACCGCCTTGGTGGCCGCCGATATTTCCTTGGAAATCAACGGTTACTCCCTGCAATAGGTACTATTCGCGGAGGATACACACAACAAGGAGCTAGCAAATGCTCACGTTGCCGTCGTTACCAATCGGTGAACAGCTGAAGAGTTGGGAAATTATTACAAGTCTGTGGCAGTGCGTCTTGATCCAGTGACTGCACAAATCATGGAGTATAGAAACTCAGCTATTGAGTACTAGCCTTATACTCTCCGTCAACATCGTCGACGCTATGAATGACATCTGTATGGTTTTTTTGAGGAAAGGGAAGGAGGCTCTTATGATGCAAACCTTTGTTGATTTAGCTTATCCGTGTCACTCTGTCTACCCAGTTGAGACCGTATTGTGTCCGCCACGCCTGCCTTTGATAGCCACATTGATCACCGGATAAATAAATTCGTGCATCGATTGACTCACGCATGATTTGTAGACAAGTCTGGTCTGGAAACTTATTATATTGAGTTGTGAATTTCAAGCAGCTATGGAGATTATTTGATGGACATTGGGATTTCTTATCGTTTACCGATAATCCTTTTCCCCAGGTTCTAGTCGTAGATTGGCAAATCGTCTCGACCGTCCTGTATCAAACGAGTCCCGATATGGCTATAGGGGAAACAAGCTTGACGTCACATATCCTTCATCTGGTCGAGTACGCTTTCCAGGTTCCGTCTAGTAGCGTTTGCATTCTCCGCAAAAATTGCTAGGTAGACATCATGGATCAGTATACGTAGGACTTGAAGGATTTGTGACTAGATACCATCAGGTGTAATCCTCCGAATTTCTTTAGGATAATTACTGTATAGAACTAGAAAGCAAGACGAGAACTCAATATAGGAACGCAAGACGAGAAAGTAGAGACCAGGCCACACCACCAATTCTTCAACGGCAGTTCTGAAATTGTATGTCCCACACCCACTCGGCAATCTTCTGTAGCCATTCATTGTTTATGATCACGTCGGTTTCTCGTGGTGTTTGGGGATCTCGTAGGAAAAGGAGACGAAAAGGGATGACGAGGGGACCTCCAGATAGTTTCACTTCGTCATTTTCATTTTCAGAGACCTCAATGTGTTGGGAATTGATAGATGTGCCGTTTGTGGTATCCCATGTCCATGAGTCAATAGTGACCATTGCTCGCCGGCGACTGACTTTGATTGTAATCACCACATTTGCATTCCCTCGCACTGGGTTAAGCCAGAGGTCAACATCTCGTCGAAGTTTCTTTGGCGTTTCGGAAACCCCAACTTCTAACACAACCGAGGGCCGCTTTGGAGAGCCTCGAGGAGGTCGCCTTGGTCCCCAGCCCATATCTGGCTGTTTTTTTCGGCCATTTATATCGATATCGACACCTTGGTATTGGCGTACGGCTTCGTCAAGTCCCATTTGGGTAAGGGCCTTATCGATGGCTTTGTGCACCCCGAAGGCAATTTCGGTATGTTCGTCAGTGACCATCTTGACGGTAAGTGTTTTGGTATTCGGGTTAAAGGATGTTCGGATTGAAGGGAATGAAATAGCATCCAGGCTCAGGAAATCCTGGTTGAAAGTAGTGGGATCAATGGAGAAAATGATGTATTCTGTGATCTTGGTAGTTATCTCTTGTTCGTTCCTGCCAGATACGGTATCGATGTCGGCAATTTCACGAGAATGGAGTATTGAATCGAGCAGACTTTCACGTTCGAGGGCAATTATCTGAGCAAATTGATCTTTGCCTTCATAGACGTACCGTCTAACAGATGGGGGTAGACCCTCCGAATCATGATCTTGCTCATTTTGCATAATATCTTCCAATGTTGATTCCCAGAGCATGTAAATCCCAAGAACTTGCCTAAAGATACCTTCTCTGAACTTTAACTTTCTTCTTAGGGAAGGTCAAGTACTACCTAGGTATTTATAATCCAAGAATATTGCGGGACATCTAAGTTCCACGTTGTTCTTATAGATGGCTAAGACAAGTAGGTGTAAAAATGATGGAATAAACTCAATCAATGTTAATTTAGCGGACCCGAACCACGCCGAGAGGTCAGCTATAGACTAATCAAGCTCTCCCAGAACTTGATGCTGGGTTCACGAAAACTGAAACTCTGCTCAAACTGAGCAAGTCATCTGTGGGTGGGCTTTGGGTAATCGGGTGTTTCTTCTACTCCTCGGAGGGGCTTGTATTATCTAGCTGGAAGCATATGTTTCAATTTCACATTGTTGTAGGGTGAATACAAGCGAAGCTGGTGATCATCAAGCTATGCTTCGTATTATACATACTTTGACATAATGTTCTATGTAGATCATTCTGAACGTTGCAATTTCAAACTTCTGAAAAATAAACTCAATTCAAACGCAGAAGCAAAATACAAACAAATAGTTCTTGTAAACGCAGCGAGGCCCCATCAACAATCAGGTCCATTATTCTTGAGAGAATTAAGCCTACAGCTCGTTTTCCCTCTCTCCCGTCCGTATATTTTCAATAAAGAATTTAATTCATTATGACAATCCTAGGTTACGAGCACCTCTCATCGGTTTTAAACTAACCGATATCTTTTTCCAAACTCTAAATCTATACTAAACCTAGTCATTCAACCCTTTAGTAAAGTCAGAACCTACGACCTAGAAATTAACCCTATGATACAGTCAACGTATGTAGTGTGAAGAGTCGACAACGTGTTGCAGGCAATCGAAGGGAACAACAGCAACACAAACCTCGGAAATTCAAATAATACCAATGCCAACGATAGTCCTTTAAGCTGAGATGTACTAACTTCTGTAAGATTTAATGGCGCTAGGGGGCTATATGTTATATAGTAGAGAGGGTACTGTTCCTTCCTCGAACCCTCGTAGTTTCCCAAATTAAATTTGGAAGAACAAAACAAGTCGTCCCCTCGTAGACTCTGTTTTCTTTTCTTTCTCCCCTTGGCCTAATGTGATATATTTTGCTCTATATTCTGCTTCAATGTACGCCAAAGTATTCTTGGAATTTATTATCAACACATTTGAGATTGATTACCGGATATCAGGACCCGGTCCAAAGCTTCAATCGGCCAAACTCAACCCACACACCCATACACCAACATGCCACTCACGGCCACGAAGAAACCCACATATACACCAAAGCACAGCAAGTCACGATGCCAGCCACGGCTAAAAACAAATTCACATATACGCTAGGACGTGGACAATTGCGATGCCACCCAGATCCCACAGCATATAGCTACATGGTGTGGGGACACGTATATATATATATATATACCACTATATCGTTATCTAAACTATTTTACCACAAAATATTATCAGCTTAGCCGTGTCTACCTTACCTAAAGGAACGAAGACGTATATTACTAAATTTTATCTGATACGTGTAGTAGATACGGAACCCTAAATATCATATTGGCTATCGGCGACTAGGGAAGTAAATAACAATCAACACCCGGGGCTAGAAACTATAGGGATTCGACGTTTTCTTAAGCGAGATTATGATTTAGGCAATACGACCTATATTCAACGCTAACCTCAATACGAGGTTGATAGGTGAGATAGAGGGCAAGCGTGATTATAGCTTAACACATATCACTTCCACACAGCGTATCTTAGAGGAGGAAATCAAAGCTATTTCGGGAAATTTCGATGTAAGCCAGTTCCGTCACTAACCGGCCCCTGTAATTTTTTTTCAAAAAATACGGACCCTCGCAAGCGAGGGTCCGCCACCCATATGCAATAGATCACCCAAATGCAACTTTTTTCTTACTTTTTACTTTAACCTCAATTTACTACACCACCACGTAGTAAATCAATTAATTTAAAAACAG
>PKQL01000331.1:0-30738 GCA_002916455.1 Penicillium sp. CF05
TTCCGTGCGAAACTCGTTTGTGAGGCGTTTGTGAGGGAAGTTGAGAGACCGCACTGCGTGGGCGAGTAACAAACTTTCGTCATTCGTGAATTGCATAGTTTGTACCGGATGCATGTAACAACTGCACAATTGAAACCGCTTGGCGTCTGGAGAATGTCCGGATCCTCGATCTTCACGGCTCGGGCCAACCTAAATGCACCTAAGGGTATGTCGTAGTTTGACTTCTTCACCAGGCGGCCTCCGGTTTTGAAAAAAGCCCATTGGGGTAAACGGCTGTGGCGACATGGTGGGACATGCTGGTTGGCCATTGATGTACCAGTGGAGCCGAATCATGAGGCTCCGAGTGAACCGTGACATCTTTGGCTTGATCCAACAGATGCAAAAATCGGGTGGCCCACACTTTTGCCCGACAGCGATGACGTCTACACTCAAAGCAAAGTAACTGCTTTGCAGCTGAGGAAATCTCCTGCTGCGCTAGTGGATACACTAACAGAGGGCCCTGAAGCAGCTGAAAGCACAATACTCCATTTGTCCGGGAGTCAAGCGGCACAGTGTTTTGACAATGATTCCCGTCATCTCCCGCCCATATGCACCGCTCACGGTGCAAGGGATCACCCAATACTTGGCCCAATACCCATTGTAGATAAGGAGGATTGAAGGCCATGATGAAAAAGTAAATTTATAAGCGTCTCGTTCCAATTACGAGGTTTGTATGTAAGTAGCTGGAGAAGATATTGTTGTTGAGCTGGTATCTGTGATCATGCAGGGAGGGCACAATATATATATAAGTTTTAGAAAGTATATAGTAGGCTTTTCATCTTGCTCTTTCGCCAGTACATGCCCGCACAGAAGAGGTTTGACTTGGCTTGTTTCCAGCACTCCTCATCTTGTTCCTGGAAAGCGGTTATTATTTCCTGGGAGCTCTAGCCACATTTGTCGGGATACGCGCGAGGCATACACAATGAGTGGAGATACGATATGCGGGACTCACATGGCATCTGGGTTCACTGGGATGTATACGCGACTATCCCCTTATAACTGGGCCTCAAGATCCGAGAAACCGGCGAATAACTCATATAGCAGTGTAGCAATAGAGCCTAGGGGCTCCACTTTAAGGGCGAACATACCACATGTCGTATCTAGAGCCTTCGGTCTTGGAGCTCATGACCCAGCACGCTCTTCGAAAAGCCCCTAGGCGACTCGCAGTTCGCCAGCTATGTCATTCCGCGAATGCATGGTCCAAATGCACGGCCCACTGAATCCAAAGTGTGAACCAGAATGAGACATCCTCGCAACCCACTGATCAGCGGTGTAGCGGTAGATACTGCATCGCAGTGCATTCTTCGACGTTTTGACTGTTTCAGGGGAGGATTTTCACGTCAGCAGCCCTGACACGATGTAAGAATAGATCCCATGATGAAGGCATATAAAGCTGGCGAGGAAACGCTGCGGAGATTGCGCTACATCAATACCCATTCGAATCATTTTCTGCCTTTGTTATCAGCTCAATGCCTTCTATACTTCCTTGGAACCCATTTTCTGTCTGCGGGATCCCTCACGGTGGTCCTGTATCCTGTTGCGGGATGACGAAAAAAGACTAGCCGTGCAAAAACTCTGTCAAGGCTCAAGACACCAAGATCGGCCATGAAAGGTTGACCACTCTCGCCAGAGAGCCTTTTGACTTGTCAACTTTGCAGTCAAAGCTCTGTGACATTGCTAGAGTCTTTCTCTGCGCGAGATGGCACCGTCAACGCCAGGCCGACCAAGTTGGCCAGCGGTGGTATGAAGCAGCCATCCGCAACCAGGCGCGAGTGCCGCATGGCTCTAGAGTTGCCGCTCCATCCATTGCGCATTCGGGCCAGCGTCAGATGTCGTCAGTCTCCAGGAGTCGCCCTGCATCAGGCAACACCGACAGGTCACCTCACGGGCTCAGACAAGACCCACCGATGCGGCTGTCAACCAACCCCGAGCCAGTGCAGCCATTCAATCCATTTGTCACTTCCGCAATGCTGCGGACGAACAGTGTTCCATGGCATGTTTCGCCGGCTCAACCCGCTATCCTGACATCGGTCGCTAACATCTGGGCTGGCGTCCAAGACTTGACGCTCAAGGGTCTCACCCTGAGCGACGTGGTCGACGACATCCACTGTGTATTTTGTCTGGCCGAGGATGAAGATCTTGCAAATGAATGTGTGATCTTGCGCTGTCAGTGCAAGGCGCTTTCCCACCTGGCCTGCGCGGAAGAGTGGCTGGAAAAACGAAGTACAGGTTTTGGGACGTCATGCTGTGTGTGGTAAGTAGGCCTGATTCTGATTATGCAATACCCAAGACGCTGATCAATACAGTCGAAACGAAGGGCCTTTAGACGCTTTGATTCGCCCACTACGAGTCCAATCGTCGGATGCTGAGACACGTCATATCCACACGGCAACTGAATCATCTGCCGAGAGAGAACTTGCCACTATCAGGGATTCATCACCAAATGACCCGAGTCGGAGTCAGCCGCGTCAGCGGTCAGTGGGACCCCAAGGGAGATCAGTTGAGCAGAGCGTGGAGAATGGCCTCCGTCGCTCGGCTATGCTAGGAGCTCATCTACCACGGGGCCCTTCTACGTCTGCACCACCCCGCCGGTCAGCACGACTAACTTCCACTCGAAGGTGATCTTAGTTTACAGCGGAGGTGTGACGGGAATGAGAAATTAGCGAAGCGACTGTCAATGACGCGTGAAGAGACGTGACCAGACGCTCCGTATTCGGACCAGCAACATAGAGCATAGCCATGGTATGGACTTTTATAGCAAGTTTAGAAATGATGCAAATGAAGTTCTGGATGTTCAAACTCGCAGAGCACCAAACTGAAACCGCGCGACCTTTTCATCTTTGCAAGTACTAGATGCCAATGCACCCCCAAGAACTGTGGGCAGTTTCGCTTAATTTTGGGATATTTTTTAGATCGAAACCATATTCATACCCAACGGTGGTGGCCAAAGAACTGTAGACATGGATTTATCTCAGTGGTGCGTGTCGCGTCAAGACGGAGATTGTTGACAGAAGAAAACACATCTCGGGCCGGCGAAGGACCCTGGCAAACTCCTATGCTGGTTAGATTGACTCTGGGAATCAATATGTTGACCCTGGGAAACCCAATAGCTTTTCTGGGAGCTGTATATCCCCTGGGAAATACAATTTAGCTTCTGGGGCTTTTACCAATCTCCAGGAAAATCAAGATCTACTCCTGGGATCTTGCCTCTACGTTCCTGACTGAATACACACTGGCTCGATCTGGGAGCTGTTGCACTCCTAGGACCATACTTCTGGATCCTAGAGTCAATATTTTGCTTTCTGAGGTCGCGGAACGCTCTCACAAGACACCCTCACCTCCGCACAAAACTGAGATATTCGACCACTCCCAGAAGGATAAGCCATAGCCCCAGGAACCACACTTGAGGTTCCAGGGGTTGGTGAAGTTGCCAACAGGAACATGCTTTTAATTCCTCGAAGTGGGAGTAAAAAGCCCCAGAAGCTACATCGGGCTTCCTGGGATCAAATAGACCCCTAGGAGCTGCTTATATGCTCCCAGAAACCGCACTAAAGGTTCCGGGAGCGAGAGAACTCCCAGGGCCAAGATATGCGTTCCCGGGGCTGATAAAGCTGCCAACAGGAACGTACCTGATTTTGTGACTGGGGATGCAGAGTGTACAAGCAACGCATGATTTTCTGGGCTCACATGTTCCAGGGTCAATTTATGAAGGGTTTATGGCAATCAAGGTAGATGGATATTTATACAGAGCACATCGTCAGCCATCACCTTTCGTTTACATCAAGCCATTCAGAATACTGCTCCAATGTTGGCCAATATCGGCCAGCTAGTCAGGTCAAGCGACGAACATGCTTTGATTCCAATTAGGAAATTCAACATCTAAATCATCTCCGCAACTCAGCAGTATGTCTATTCCTTTCCAAGACCCTATCCGTCGCACCTCTAATGTCTATGGACTCCACCGTCATTCTTCGAAAATCATCATATAATTCTGCAATTGTTCTTGTTCGTAAATCCTCGCTGCCTCTCCGTCACAGCCCTACCATAGTAGGCTGTTGGACCCGTCTTTTTGACTGTTTTGTAGCTCGGTCCGTGTTCTCTGCTAGTGACCTCGTAAGCCGCATACGGCAAAACGCACGAGGGACATAATGATCACCAGAGATCCAAAAGCTGCCTGGCCAACGGATCCATAATACATAATCTTGTAATATGGAATGTGGCTCCTGTCAAAAAACTCGAAGGAGGTCTGAAATCCGTGGACGCGGCTGGCAAGCCAGCCCCCTAATGAGAGCACGATCATGCTCACGACTATTTGAATGCACCCGTAGTAAAACCGAGCGGCGCAGTTCTCTTGTAGGCACTTTGGGTAGATCACAAGGACAACCCCGAAGATGGAAAACAGGGCTGAGACCAGGGCCGCAATCACCATGCCATCGACGACGTTGTCCATGAGGGTTTGGAATGTGATGTCCAAAATAGAGTCGCTCGGCGTCACGAGGTCGGATTTAGCACGGTCTCGCAGGAGGACTGCAAAGTGTACAGTGGCCGAGTTGAGACTGGCAAGGGCTAACCAGGTGACGGTAAGGGAAGCAATGACAAGACGCGTCCGAATCATGGTCGCGGAAGTAGTCAGAGACATTGTGTCCGCAGATTTCCCGAATGCAGGAAGGTGAGGCAGGTCTCATTCAAGGAAACAGTGACAAGAAGTAAAGAGCAGCAGCGGAATGATGAAGCAGGTCAACCTCGGAGCAGAGTGAATTTATATGTACTATGCGCTCTTCACACAAATGCTGCCTTAACAAGAAATAGCGCAGTTGATAGTGAGCCGTGCCAGGTGCCTTTTTCATGCTTTGTTGCCTCAGTGGCAGTCATTATAAGCGCAGTAAGAATGCTTCAAGTAACAGCACTATTTCTATCTTAAGATCGACGGCCACGGAAAGTATCTCTGATACTTGGTAGTAAAGCAGCTCTAGGAATCACTTCGTGTATTCCTAGGATCTACTATCCGGTGAAACGGGGCCACTATATCATCATCATCTCCAGGACGATGGATTGTGCATAGCATATCTCAAGACAAGTGGTGATTCCAGAAAAATATTCGATACAGAGTTTGCCTTGGTCTTTTTGCGATACATCACTTTGCTATACTCGAGGAACATTTTCTTTGCTGTTGATTGGGAAAGTCCCGAACACTTCCACAGGAAGACAAATCCCCATTTTCTGCCATTTTTGTTGAGCTTACTGTATTTCTTTGCCAGCTAGCTTAGGGTCTGCTTCCAACCATATGGCAACCCTTACTGTTCGTTGAACCAAGGCAGCCGATTAAGAATCCATTCTGAACTGTGAAATATAACCAAATACCGCTAATGAGTAGGTAACTAACATAGACCAAGTAGGTATCCTCTGTCTGCACATGCCGTTCGTGTTAAGTAATCTTCATGTTCAACGTTGATGTAAACGTTGATCTGACCCCAGTCACCACCCGTACACCGACAAAGGTGGTTATCCGAGAAAACTCGGTAAATGTATCAGCACGACACTACCAAGCTATCGTGGACGAGGGCAAAGGCCCTAGCGCTCCTGGAAGCACAAATGAGACTCCGCCAGTCGCCCATTTTACTGATTTTACAGTGGCTTTTTGCGCGGCTGAATCATGACGCAATAACAAGCCCCTAGATATAGGAAATTCATCTCACTTCCGTATGTTTCCATTTATGACCAACTTCTGGAGGCAGTGATGGATCGGCGCGCCTGTCTGTCTGGGCGCCAATTAGAGGGCGACCGGGGCGGACCACCGAGGTAAACCCCTGCAGGTCCTATACGTAGCGAACTATGGAGCACGGCGAAGCACACATACTAACACTAGATACATTCAAGCTAACAGGAAGTCTTCCTACTTGTTTACATTAGTAGGATAGTGATCTGATATAGCACCTGCAACCCTAGGAGCTTCCAATCGCAGACCAGGAAGCGGGCCCTAGAGCGCCTCGTAGGCGCAGCTGGGCTAGACGCAATCCGAGCATTCCGAGCTCCCTGTTTATTTACTATATCAAAGACTGGAAGCTTTCAGAGCCACATTTTTGTTTATTACTCTGAGGTGGATTACGTACACGGGTTGGCCAAGTGGCAGATCCAGGAAATAAAACGCTTGCCCAGCAATAGATGCGGATATGGCCCCGGCCCTTAGCGCATTTTGTTTCACTTGCGGGGGTATCGTTTGCTCTGCATCTTGATTAGTGTTTAAAACTTCACAAATCCTAGGAGCCAGCCACAAATTACAAACAAATGGTGACAAATTCGAAGGCATGGCTTTCAACAGGTCTCAATTAGTTTAGGCACCCCGGGCCCTTCATTTTCTGCTACCAACTAAATCTTTTAAGTGACTGGACATGCCTAGAATGCTATAAATTCCTCCCCTACTGCTTTTCATCATATGATAATTTGTGAATCACTCAATAGGCGAGCAGGCCTTGCGTTCGAGGCGACCTGAGAATTTCTTCCCCTTTGCTCAAGTCCACTTTTATAAACCTCTGCGAGCTTCTCATTGAATTTTGACCAAGACCTTTTGGGTTCTCCTTTACATCATCCCAAGCCCTATCCCTGCAAGCCCGATTGCCATGACGGGGACAAAACCTACCCCTGGCTGTTCAGACATTGGCCCCGAGTTTGATCACCTGAAGGCCGTCAGGGCAATATCTCTCAATGCAAAACTTGTGGCTTTTGTCGAAAAAGCTCATTCATCGCTTCAGTCACGAGGACGTTTCAAGCAGCGGGATTGCTACAAAAGATCTCTCCTTCATTACGCTGCTATGGGKAAYTGTACAAACCTCCTTCWRYATCTTCTGCAMARCAAGCCMRATGTTRATTCTCGTGACCAGTGGGGGCGGACACCCCTCTCCTGGGCTGCTGAGTACGGGTCATTGGCTGTTGTGAAATCCCTACTGGAGCAAGGAGCAAACATCAATGCATCCGATTATGAGGGCGGCACACCGTTGGCGTGGCTGATACACGCCGRCAACCCTGAAATGGTAGACATWGCGGCMACTGAGGCTTACCTAAGAGAGAGGGGCGCGAAAGAAGTCAAATTGAGAGGCATCAAGTCGGCCTGGGTTTGGGTTTTGRGTTATTCTCATTTACTCCGATACATTCGCCCTCGTATCTGAGGCCCCCGATGACATGGRGAAAGCCCATTCTATACTATACCAATACGTATATTAGATGAACGTYATAACTGGGGCAGCTGGAAAGCACTGCGGCGAGAGGTTGGACCATCCGATTTCACACTATTGTTGTYTTTCTTTCATGTGAATTTGGACTTGTTGAAGTAGAGATAAAAAGCAAGCAAGTTTATTTSAGCATAATGGATRTGCGGATATSTATTTCATTAGTAAAAACCCYAGTCTTGCCTGGCGATCCAGAGCTGTAGGGTAAGGGTACACGTACTCGTTTCCACTTTAGCCCGTAGCGGGGCTGGCACATTCAACCCCGAGCTGTCTACTAGAAGGCTTTGAGTTCATGATTATTTGTACTGGCCATATCCTTGACCGTTTCARCTAGTACTAGGTCTTGGAAATTTTGTTTAGTATGGCAAAGGGCCTGAGCGATGTTTGGGAGCAGGATAAGACGACACATTGATTGTCTATTCTATTCTGGCTGTAAAAGCAAGTCAGCTTGTTACGTAATAAATAGGATGTCATAATGTCCTAGTGCTGGCTCCGCCTGCTAGTGACTATGCCACACATCTCTGAGGTAGGGTAGTATGCCGCTTTAGAGCTAGTCTAATCTTCTAGCTGAACCACAATGGTAGAAATTCTGTAGATTCTCCATAACCCTTGGCATTAACCAAGTAAACACACGATTTTTCTCCGATGCGCTTCGAACGAGTTACTGTATAGAGATAGCATTGAAAATATGCACTTCGTGATATTCTAACCACGGCAGAGGCCTACCGTATTCGAAAGACAGATATAGATTTCTTACTCACGAGCACGCATGTCCACGGTAGCGCTGGCATCTTCGACAGATAGGTTGGAGCGGTATCACTTTAATCGATGCATAATGGTCTTTCAAGTAAAGTAACGTTCAATGTGAATGAGCCAACCCAAAGAGCTTTGTCCTTAACAAGCTCGACGGGTTTGAGTAGGCAGCCTGAGGTGGGTGCTATTCTTTTGTACATCAGACAAATCCCGGTGACGTTCCATTGCATTTCATGTGGGAAAGGGTTCTTCTCGAGTCAGGGGGTAGCGTGCCTTTATGGGCTCCGCAGTGCAGTCTTTGCCAGTTCATTCAAAAAGTACCGCCCGCTCCCATCTCATCATTTAATCGGTGCTTCTTAGCATTCTTCATCTTCTTTGCGCCATGACAGAATAGAATAGAAGTCGCTCTCCGTTTGCTCACTTTGTCTTGTTGCAATGCATTCGTGTTCAATGGATCCAGGAGGACTATAATGAATATACGCACTGGATCAATTGCTTGCCAACCAGTAGGCAAACCTTCCGAGAGCATACAGCGAAGTCCACATATGATTGTAAACAAGAGATGCTCCATTTCCTTAACATAGAAGTCATGAAGCTAAAGTTCTACTATAACAAACCCGAGGGAAAAACTTGGATGATCTTCCTTTTGATCGAAGCCCGTGTTGCACCTCTCCTCGTCGCACCCTGACTTCTCAGGTAATTTATTGTAGCTGCTCGATTCGGGCCCCTACCCGCTTGTACCAGCCACGACAAGGGTGTTGTATACATATCATCCATGGAATTGATCTCCGCTCCATTGTCCAGCAAAAGCTTCACCGCACGCAATGCACTGTATTGCGCGGCCCAGGAGAGCGGCGTCCTCTTGTTCTGATCTAGGTCATCCTTTGCTGTCCCGTCTTGGAGGAGATAAAGAAGGAGCTCGACACAGTCACCCATTGCAGCATTGTGAATGAGAGACCTTTTGGAAGGCCCTCGTTGGTTGTATATTCCTTGGTATTTGAGTGTTGCTTGTGCATCGTGAAGAAACGCCATGATGTCTTCATCAAAACATATCTCTCTAATGCCTTTTAGGTGTTGAAATTCACCATCAATGACAGTCATGGAGCGAGGAGGAATCGCCATAGTGATTGTAGGTACCCCGAGAAGGCTACAAAAAGGCCATATAAAGAGATACCAGAGGCTTATTTGGTCGCTAGGGAAGGGGAATGATGGGGACCTCTATATATGTTGGGACCTTCCGCTTTATATAGCAAGTATTCAAAATGTACACTACTCACATATGATGGAATGGGCCAGTGCGGAATAGTCGATTGCATAGTCGATGGATATCGTCAGTTTATATGATTATTTTTTTGCATCCACTAGGTAGGCTTTTTGATATCAATGATGGACCAAGTTACTGAGGGTTGGCAACCCGAATTCAAATACATAGTTAAAAAGGGAGGAGGGTAAATATAAAAGCAACAAAAATGGCCCATCAACCCTGATGAACAACATAACTGGTCCGATTTCGTAGTTCCAGCCATGGTCTGGAGTCTGTACATCATCAGTGTCCGCCTCTCCGTGGGTAAATGCCCCGGACAATTCTCGCCGCACTTGGTATCAGTGGTGCCCAACAGTTGAGCTTGCTATTATTATATGCTTTTAGATCGCATACAAGTGATGAACCCTTGTCCGGTTATATCAAATCATGACCAGTGGCGCGCTGAGAAGTTGACGCACGATTCGTTAAACTTTTCTAGCAGAGTCAGGTCCTCGGAATATGACGTACATTTCTGATGGCGAGTTAGTTTCGAAGGCTAAAATATGATGAGAAGGTATAAAGAAGTCCAGCAAGATTTAGTCGGAACAAATCACGATCAATATACTCATTCCTTCCATAACCATTTGCGAGGACTTTGGAAAATTGCCAGCAGGCCTACCCAGTTGCATCGCCCCCAAATCATTAGCGATTAAGTGCTTTGTGAGCATCACGCTGGGATGGCTACCCGCGGATTAGTATCGCCTATACTGGATACACACCAACACCCAATGCAGGTCGTTCATGGTCTCAGTGTGGAAAACCAGGAGAACTTCCAACACCAACACCAAAGCAAGTTTGCGCAGAGCCATGACGCCCATCATCCCGCAAATATACTTGCACTCCCCACCAAATTGCTGTATGATGCCCTAGATTATCTATCCACGGAGGATTTGGTCTCGTTCGCATTTTGTCGATGGGACATGTTTCATGCTCTTATTGGCTTCCTTGAACGCAAAGCAAGGCCATCTCCCCAAGGTCTTGGCCTCTTAGTCACACTGTTTGAGGAACAGTGGCCAAGGAAATGGCTTCGAATTATCGTCCCGATCTGCGCCAGGTCCGAACAGCCGATATTGAGAGATCTTGAGACACTTGCGGAGTTATTCGAAGACAATCATTGGCCGAAAGAGCAGCTCCGAGATATCATTATAGTATCAGCTAGACGTGACCAACCAACCGTGCACAGTTGTGTTGAGCTTGGATTTGAAGAGGTGGCTTGTCGGTATTTGCGAAAAAGCCCTCACGCATTATTCGATACGAACATTCTCCACATGACAGCTTTACACATCTCTGTCCTCAAACGTTTTCAAAACATTGTCCAGGAAATTGGAAGTATAGCTCATAACATGCGTGAGTTTGATCGGGTGGAATTTGTCAATCGACATGACGACATTCAAAACACTCCACTCGACTATGCTATCACGACCTCGTCTTCGAATATTGTGGATATGCTTATTAGCGCTGGGGCCAGAATCGACGATACAGATCGCCTAGGGTATACTCCGCTCATGAACGCGTGTCATCTTGGACGAGACGAAATTGTTCACTGCCTGGTTGATCGCGGGGCGGACATACAAGCCACAAACAATTTCAACCTCTCGGCCCTGGAATTCATAATGATTGGTGAAAGCCGAGCGAAGAAGACCCTGTTGCAGCGTATATGTCCCCATGCTACCCAGCTGCAACTGAACAGAGCACTTTGGCTCGCAATCAATGACAAGAAAGAGTTTGTGGGTATTCTGCTCAAGTTCGGTGCAGACGGCCAATACGCCGGTAACTTCGAAGAAGACGGTTTTTACGATGCAGAACGAAACGGGAATCCAAGTGCAACTACACAAGGACCGGTGGAGGCAAGCACGCCGTTGTCCCGACGTCATTTAAGCCCAAGTATGGCCACTGGTGTTACATCTAGGGAATCGGGTTTTCTTGCTGATTTGAGCCCTATAATCCCCAGTGAAACCGGTACAGACGATGGTTGCATCGTGGACGGCTTTGGTACTTTTCGGGGATCAGCGATTTTCATCTTCCTGTACGGTCCAGACTTCGCGGCAAAGTTCAGCGCAAAGTATGCAGACGGCCATGATATCAACGATAGGAGGGACGTTTCAAGTTTCGATGTTCGAATCACTCAACTGCGGGATTCGGACGACCGCGGAAGGCATTGGCGGTATTCAAAAGATAACGTTCTCGGGATTTGTGGAGTTGCATTCGAGGAGAGAAAATCCCAAGACAAAGTCTATAAGCTACGAAGAGCCGTCTGGGTTAAAATCAAGTGGAAAAATATCGTGACGGTAGATCAGACATTACTTCAAGGAGATTGTTCCTGGATACCCAGAGATGACTTTACTCGTTTGTGTGGCCGCAAGGATTTGGCAGAAAGCAAACTCAGGGAAGCCTGGAAGAGGCAGGAGGACCGTTTCATCAACTGGAAACACAGAGATGAATCTCAAGCATCCCGTGCCAGACGAATACCTGCCCCGTTTCCCTGGGACTTGACGTGAACCGCAGCTACCTCGGCCCCAGGTTGGTGACCGAAGGCAATACGGAGATTAAGCTTTACGAGTACAGTATTCGAACCGACAATGTTGTTATTCGTTGTCGCGGCCCGGCTTTCAATTGCCCGAGGATCTAAGCGCCAATTATTGGCGGGCTGGTTTCGTTGGGAGGAGCAATCAAATCAGCGAGTTTTACCGGCGCTATGTTTCTAGTATATATGGCGGTAAAGGCAAATCAACATGGTTATACACACCAAGAGACCTACAAGTAAATCAGAGTCCTTGTCAACCTTCCTCCGCCAATGTGCCTGAGCCAGTAGTTTTGTCTCGCATGTCAGAACCGTAATGTAGGATCTGAGTGAAGGCTGCTATAGAGCTCGACTCCCTGCTTGGTTCGGGGTTAGTGCGCAATTGTGATGGTCCGCGGTGGTCCGTGATGGGGATGGGTGTCGACCAATCCCATCCTAAAGCCCCTCCGTCAGAACACGCAAAAAGGGTAGCAGCGCTAAATCTCAGAACTGTGACTTGAAGGGTCATCCATATGCGGTTTGCACGGGATCAATTGATCCGACATTTTCTACTTTAAAGGCGCGGCTTGTTGTAAATTAACGACAATCAATTTCTAACGTGTGGCAGCTTGATACATTCTAGCAGATTATTCCTGGACAAAATTGATGACGCACGCTACTGGCTCACTGTCGCTCCGCCTGAGAATCTTCTTCGGATGCTATTGATGAGCCACGTGACAGGCGGAAGCAGGAGTGAGTCTTCGCCTTTAGACGCCAGATCCTGCTCCAGGTCATCCGTAGGTGGGCTCTCTAATATCACTGTGTCTGCCTGGCTGTTTTCGTCATCCTCAGAGCGCTCGTCAACACTCATCTCGGCTGAACCCCACTCGTCATCGCTGATCGGTTCAGCCCTTTCTGCCTCTACTTCGAACTCCTCCCATTCTTCGTCACTTGCCGTGTCACGTTCCACCCGGCTGATCGATTGCTTCCCTGATTCGGATCCCTTCGAGTACGCGTACATCACCAGGTCTCGCATGGTCGACTCATCCAGAGATCCTCCACGAATATGATATATATTTTTTGCAACGGTGGAAAGTCGTTCCGCACCAGCTCCTGTAGCCGGAATGGAGAGTAGATCTCGAGCCAGTCGAGTGAGAACAGGCCATTTGCGTTGATGGTCTTTCCAGTAAGCGCTTGGCGAGATATTGACAGCCCCTGTTATGTGTCAGTAGTCAACGTACAAAATACTGAGCAGTTTTTCAGACCTTCGCGGAGATATTGATCAACTTCATCTTGCCCACTCCTTGAACTACCCGCCAGACCGGCTAGTGGGTGCAGAAGCCGGTCGAGTCCCAACAATTGCGGAGAGCAAGACAGTCCATTCTCGCAAGACAAGCTCGTGGGTATTTCCGGTCGGTACTGTAGGTGAAAGATCCTCAGGTACTCGATGTGGCGTTCGCAACGGCCCAAGCCTTGCGATGATGTGGCCTCATCGAATGCAGACACCTTATATTGGGGAGCAACGAAAGTCCCAGGGCCATACATGACCCCGAAGTCTTGAAATGTCTTTTCGTAAACTTCTCCAAGTTCCATCTTCATGACAAGCGACGCCTCAAGTAGTTTGCGCTTCCACGGAGCTGATTTTCTACTCAATATTTGGGTTGACTCGTCGAGATGCTCCAGTAGTATCTTGAACACGAAACAGACCTTGTGGACTGTTGCATCTCTCGAGGCCAGGAGGGCCGTAGTAAACTGGATGAATGGCATTATCAGCTGCACAAGGTAGTCGACCTTGCGCCAATCCGTTTTCGTTAATTTGTACGGACAATTCCCGCTCTCTTGGCAGTATTGGTCGATAAATCTTCGCAGTCTGCCGGCTCGCTTCAACATCAGAAAGACCGAATTCCATCGGGTGTTCTCATCATCTAACGGCAAAAGACGAATCCGTGCAGGCTGAAGACACAAGAACTCATCGCGCTTCCGAGGGGTCTCGTTGACAAATTTTGCAAATGATCGAATCTGCAAAATGCAAGGGTCAGATTTTTTTCTAGTCAAGAGCACGGATTGCAGTTACCTTTTCCAAAACGCGCGTTATTTCGTTGCCATCTGATGGGTCGGCCCAACCATTGACGTGTGGTATTGCGGGGACATTCCCAATCCGCTCCCCTTCTGCGGAGCTTGTGATGTTTTCGATATACCGTCGAAGACAGAGCTGAATCGCCTGCACTGTTCCAGGAACCCCAGCAAAGCACTGCCAAGAGCTGATACCACCAGAAGAAGTGAGCTTCTCTTGTAATGACAGCACCAGTTTCTCATCGACCCTATAGTCGACTGTCACGCTGAATATCCGACGAAGCAACCCTTTTTCCTCGATCAGTCCAAGTATTTGATCACCGGGGTCAGCCCCTGTCTCGGGCCTGCAAAGTAGTTCGAATCCAAGCAGCACCTCTCGGTAGCACCACTTTTTGTCAAAGTAATACGCAGTAATAGCCATGAAATCCTGTTCGAGCGGACTTTTCCAACAGCACAAAGCAATCGATACTTTGGAATCTCCGGGCAGATCTTGCAGTTGTGACTCTTCGTAGGTGGTTACCATGTCGTGCATATGCTGGCGGAGCTGCTTTGATGAGGGAATCTCCAAAGCTTGAGGTCCGGCATAGACTAGGTCCAACAATTCTCGGAATGTGGGTTCTTCCGTGATCTCAAAAGAAAGTTTTGCGGAGGTGATTGTCCGCAGAAGCTGTTCTTTGAGCTGTGCCTTGGTAAGTCTGCTCCCAATGGGAGGGAAGTTCGCACGGGCTGCCTGAATTGGGCCTGGTGTAACAGCAGAAATGGACACCTTCTCCTTGCTTCTGCGACAAGGAGTTGGATTTCAGATGCTTACCCATTGTGCTTGTTCCATGGGATTTGTGATGTGGGTGGTGTGGGTGATTAAGCGGCGTGAGGCAAGACCGGCAAACTACCTTGGGTCGACCAGATTCGAGCTCTGCCACCTGGTCAAAGTGCTTCCACACCTTTGAGGAACGCGACTCAACCGACCATCTGAAATTGTATTTTMCATTTTTGGTCAGTTGTTGTCCATAGTCGGTCTCCAGC
Organism: Penicillium sp. CF05; assembly: GCA_002916455.1. Lineage (NCBI taxonomy): Eukaryota > Fungi > Ascomycota > Eurotiomycetes > Eurotiales > Aspergillaceae > Penicillium > Penicillium sp. CF05. Next base: position 14,915 of record PKQL01000331.1, read on the forward strand.
CACCACGATAAAAATTTGTTCTCCTGGGCGGTGTCGTAGAGTACCCAATCTCGGCGGTCGGGTGCAAGCCGCGTGAGTTTTGCCGGGGGGCCTCTGGGCCGGTCTTCCAGCGTGACGATGCTTGAGGGGCCAGTGAATGACTTTAAGGTGTAGATTAGGTTAGAACCATTCGGCTGGCTCAGGTGATGACATACCGAAGATCGCGACCTTGCGACTGACGACAAATCTGAGGGGGTCCCAACTGAACACATCGCGCTGAAGGGGTGTAACCTGGCGAGGGAAGCCGCCAAAATAAATAGAATCGTAGGCAAGGCAAGCAAGACTGGTGCTAGGTTCTTATGGTAAAGCGGCCAATGCGTCCCAGGAATCAGTCGTTAACGTCAAATTATATACCGTGTTCTTTTGACTAATCTGTCCGTTCTTTTACCTAAAGTGTTGAAGTTGATGCATTCTTTGACCAGATTGGGGAACCATCGATGGCAAATTTGAGGTGGTAAGTTTAAAAGTCAAGAACGTAAATAGTCCGTAAACTGAACCACCAGTGGCCCCCAGTCTCAACGCGGGCCAACGTTGCAAAACCGCATCCCTGTTGATAACTCTATCGAATCGTTCATTTTTCACTGGCTTCAGGATCGTCAGGTTGTAAATGAACCCTGCGCGATATATAGGCAGGTATTGAGTGGTGAAATCGATGACGTCAACGATTCCCAACGCCTAGTTGGGTCGAGAAACGTGCTTACCAGGGATTTAGTTGAATCAACATCTAGTAAATTTAAGCCATAAGCACTGGCTGAATCTCTCTCACGTCGTTTATGTTTTCATTGGCACTTTCAACATGTCTTAATCTTTTAAGCATTAGTTAGACATGGCCAAGGCATAATCGAATAGACCCTCGAGCTATATAAGTGGGCATCGTGCTAGGGTTGAAGAGGAAAATTCATTTCTTTTGTCTCTTGTGGGTTAATCTGGCACCATACCTAAGATGGCCTCAGAAGAGGAAAATGAGGTTTTCGAACTCATGTCCTCGTACAATGAGCCCAATGACTCTGAAACGCAAGGTTCAACCTCTGAGCCCTCGGAGGATGATATCTCGGAAACAAGTGAAGACCGCGCATTTGTGGTGTCGGATGGAGATCAATCGCCCTATTCGACCAGATCCTCTGGGTCTTCCGAGTACAGCCAGCACTGCCCCCACGTGCGTGACAATGACTCTTTTGATCTTGTAAGTTGCATGGAGAGATCGCTTCTCATGAAAAAGCTGACATGCCCAGATTGGCCAGAAAATACCGATAAGCACAATTGCCAAACGCGTTATCCACCAGAATGATAGTTCTGTTGTACAGTATTTGGTCCTATGGCGGTCGTGGGAGCAGGAAAAACCACATGTGAGTGGTATGGCCGAGAAGATTTGATTTGTATTTAGTACTGGAGCTGTGCATATCTCCAATTTGCCAGCTAGTAAGCAGTCCCTATTTTGACGTGTGCTCAATAATGTCATCCCTCTTTACCAAAACCCCTGGTGAGTTTACTTTTTCTCCCAACCATATTTGGCCTTGCCGACATATGCTGGAGATAATACGTATCTCAATCGACAGGCTTGCTGCATTAACTTTCCGTAGCTCTCTTCTTGCTAATACATGCGTCTGATTTTGCTCCGTAGCGAAGGGTAGGCTAGTTCCCAGTATCTATAGCTTGCGTCCGCTCACAACAACCACTTTTATCCGCAAGAAAGCTATAAATCGTAGGAGATCCAACTACAAGTTGAGTCTGGAAGCACATCGCTGGAGCAGTCCAGCTTTGTGTCTTTCAGTTCCAGCCATATTCAGAAATTGATTCGCTTAATGATCAGAATAAAGATTCAAATAAGCTGACGGGGATTTCAACGAACATTTCCATGGCAAATTGATCTTCCCCTAAGCTTCTCAAATATCAATTAGTCCATCTGTGTGTACGTCGGGTGGCCAATTTAGATCTTTACTCCTGTTCACTTTGACCTTTCGGTCTCTAGCGATATGAAAAAACTCTGTTCAATAGGTCATACTCAACGTTGAGACAGAAACGATGACTGATGATGACAATATGATATAGAGCAAGCAGTCTATGACCATTTGCAGCTTTTTACCGTCACCAGGATGTCCCCTTTGGTAATGCAAGCCCTCTGGGTTCCAGTGAGTGCACGTAATAGAAAAGCAATTGACCTTGCCTGGTCTTCAGTATAAGCATCTTTTTATCCCAGAGGGTTAGGAGCTCATTCAAGTCTCCCGATACAGCCTCATACACTGCCTTTATCGCCAAAAGTCGACCGAATTTGCACTGACTCTGCACATTCACATCGACGAGGACCAGCATTTGCGGACTGTTGCCACAAGCTCTTTCTGAGGGGAGGGGAAGTTTGATATTGCACTCGATGTTACTTGAACGCCCATTTTTGTCGCATTGGCGGCGCGCGAAAGGGTGCGTATTTTGACTTCCACCAGCCATATTTAAGTTGCTAAATGCAGCAGAAAGCATATTCCTCATGTTGATCGCTCTTCGAAAATCCCCGTCGCCAAAGCCCCTTTCATATATTCAAAGACCGAGGAGCTCGTTTGGAAGTGGGAACAGTCAAAGCTCTGTGGCCAGAGTATCAACATCACACTCTCTTCCACCATGATTCCACGAGGTCACCCACCAAACAAAGCTGATAGTCGAGGCGAATTCGTATCTATCGAGAATGGCGTCGTTCATGTCTTCTCTCAAGCACAGCTCACGAACCTAGAACCGCACGACTATCAGATCGGAATTCTGGAGGCAGCACATTCAGCGAACCTGAAGATTCTCCTTCTCGGTGCGAAGAAGGCGAACCAAACAAAAGGACTCAGGGGAAGCCTCATTCGTCTCCAGCATTCCGTGTTGGAGAAAGTCCCTCCTATTTTCAATAGCTGGTCAACTGAATTCTGGGTATCGGACTCGGTTGTTATTGATTCAAAGTCGATCGAGGAGGCTGGGTTGATACTCAAGGCTTTGCGTCCAGAGAGCCTCGATGAGACAGCATATGTCTGTGTTGGCCTTCCAGTCACAATCTTCGGGCCATTATTCAACACGTTGATATCGGAATGGAACGCGAGTGCCGCTTCTTTCGAGTACTCCAACGGCTTTATCTGGATTTATTCTACAGTGAACCCGACAAACTTCAAGATACACGCGGATGAATCTGATAGCTCCACCAATCATTCAGTCTCCTCCATGCTGAAACGAATGAGCGGAAAATCTTGGCTTGTTAGGGCAAAGCTCATGTTCACACTTGAAAGGTCAGGTAGGGAGAGAGCAGCTATTCTAGCTGAACTCCTGGAAGTTTCTCACATACAGGTCACCTCTTCTCATAAGCCCATCACTCACTCCTAGAGTCGGCATGGGTATTGGAAGGGTTTAGTGGCTCGCAGCAACGCTGTTGACTTCTATGGTTTGGTTTGATTGCTTCTTTTTCTTGTTTAGTTTTTCTAGTTTAGTTTTTCTTCTTGAATTCATTGCACGTATGGATATTCAAAAGAGAACTTAAAATCTTTGACAAAGACCTGTTCTTGCTGGTCGCCGCCGTCGCATGAAATGAATGGTCTTCAGCCAACTCCCCTCTCCATCTGCATCCGGTCGCGCCTTGTGGCACTCCAAAGTAGGGAAAGGAGTTGGAGAGAGTCAAATATTGTACATGAACATAACACTTCTTGAGACTTGCAGACCAGGGATCCCGATACAAAGATCTAGCCTTGGCGACATGAAGCAAGATTTAATTATAGAATATCGCTGTGCCACTATCACAGTACATAGCTAGAAAGGGTCATAGAACACAAATGGTGCGATGATGAGTCTAGCGCTGTCTATTCGAGACTAAGTTGAATTCCTATTGGAGATGCAGCTCAAAGGCCGGTTTGCTGCAACACGACCGCCTTGCGTAGAAACGAACTTTTTGCATCTTCAAGGCATCAGGCATGATTGCATCGATAGTCAAGATGACTTGGTCTATTAAAAATTCCGGCTAGAACCACAGGTGAAGGATCACACGACAGGTTGCACGTCGCCTTCTACGACAGTGTCGGGGTCGTGTTGCGCCTCGTCCGCTTTTTGCACTCAGGTGGTATATTTGAGCTTCTCGGCCGCACAGAGACCAAGAAAAAGAAATACAGAATCAATAGCCTGCTCGATCTTGTATACGTACTGTTTTGCGCTTTTCTCGCCGTTGCTGACTGCAGGCGCCTCCCTGATATTCCTAACAAAGACAGTCGCCGCCTAATCAGACAAGCGACCCTGCGTCTCAGCATGTGACCGACTTCAACTGTTGGAACAAGAACCACGGGATAATTAATAACCGCATTATATTGTAGGCACATGGGAGCCGCAGAATTGTTGTTCAACGTTGAGCATGACTTCTGTGAGACGCACCTTTTGCAATCGACATATGGTGAATCACTACTATTACGCTGTCGACGATGCATATCTTTTTCAATCAGCAACCTGTCGCCTCATCCTAAGAAGCCATAACATGAGCCTTGTAACTGTTTCTCAACAGTGTCGATTATTGCCGCATCGCCTTCCCAAGCTGCTTTCGACTGTCCAAATAAAATCTCTAGGTCAGCGTTACTCAGACAACCATTTATCGAACAATATATAAACCTGCTGATGTCCAGTATTGCTTCTGGTAAAAAGCATGCCCCGCCTCATCTCAAAATTTGCCGAATGGCTTGCGAGAGCTTCCGTGCAAGATATATTCAGTCTCTGTGGGCTCCTCACTCTCGTATGCTGGCTATCTTATAGCCTCGGGCGCCGATACAGCCACTGGCCTTTGAGGTTACAGCACGCGATATCCTGGAGACGCTTCTTCCAAGCGCCAACACCAGGCCCGCTCCAGTGGCTGGATATACCATCACACTTGCAAGGGGGGATAGTTGCGGCCCTGGTGATTGCCAACATCATTGCAGTCAGCGTTCATGTTCGATCATGGGCGGAAGTGCAGAAGCGAGCTGGATGCTTGGCGGTCACACACCTTGTTTCCCTTTACTCCGGATTTAGCTTCAGTCTCCCGGCCCATGTCTACCGCGTTGAACGGGGCACGGTGCAATGGGCCCATCGGTGGCTAGGCCGAATTTGCGCATTGCACTGCCTGCTTCATGGGTCCGTCTTAGGCACAGTCGCTCGGAATACAAGACTTGCAGCCTCCCTCGTCATTCCGCTTGTGGTGCGTGAAGCGGGCCAGAGAATGGCAACATCCCCAATTCTTTTTGCGATATGCCAGCTAGAAAAGTGGCTAATGTTGAACAGGCTGGTTGTAGTCTCCTGTCGATCCTGCCTTGGACGCTGGCTGCGATTCTTCGACGTTGGCCGCAACTCGGCCTCAAGGTCCACCATGTGCTTGCTTCCATCGCCACCGGCGCCCTTGCCTACCATTTAATCGATCGCGCATCGGCCTACCGCTGGGTTCTACTGGGCGGTATTTGCACCGGATTGGGCTGGAGTGCTGGGACATGTCTGCATACCATGTGGTTCCACAGGTCGTGGCGCATCACCTCCCGGCGGGCCCTCGCGCGGTCTTTCAACCGGCTCTTATGGCTTGACATTACAGTTCCCATGGAGTGGGTGGCTCAACCGGGGCAGTATGTACAGCTCTGGATGCCACGCTTAGGGGTGAGGTCCTCCTTGCAGCTTCCAGCATTCTACGTGGCGTCCGTGGACACAGTGCACAATACGCCAGGAGCACCGACCACTCGCATGTTACGCATAGTGACCCGATCCCGACCGGGCGTGACTGGAAGGATCGCACAAGCTGCAGATCATGCGACGTCCTCGACAATTCATTTTCCGGTCTCCGTGCTGGGTCCGTATGGGCATCCACCTAGCCTTGGCCAGTACGGGACCGTTGTCTTTGTACTTGAAGATATTGGACTTTTCCGCGCGCTGCCGTTCATACGACATCTCGTTCAAGAAAGCCGAACCCGGAAGAATACGGTGCGACGGCTAGAAGTCCTGTGGCAAGTTAGGCTGAAGAATTTCAGTAAGTCCCCCCTCCCTCCCTTTTCGGATGCTTTGCGGCGTCGTGTGCTTACCGGAATAGACCATTCCCGCTGGGTGGGGGATGAAATCTCGCAAATCCTCGAACTCGACCGTATGTTTGACCGAAACGATTGTCCCGAGCATAGACACCGTGATGACCGGGGATTCGATGTGAGTAAATTTTCCATCTCTCTATTGTAGGTCGGCCTTAACTCGGTAGCAGATCCTGCAGTTCACCACACATATCCTAGATACCCAGCCCGTGGACCGAATTCGTTACCGCAACCGTACGCGCTTGAAATATCATTTCCACGCTATCAATATCGACAAGGAGCTGGCACGCCTTAGGGATGGTAGAGGCGGAACGACCGCGGTTTCAGGTATGAGTACTCCCTCGTTCACCCACTTAGGCTTTGCCAAGCTAACTGGCATTAGTGTGCGCAAGCAAGTCGACACGCGCAGCAGTACGCCGCATCGTTCATTCCAGAACGAGTGGTGATTGCCGATTGATTGACCTGAATCTAGAACCCTCTTGTAAGTGGTGGGCAGACGGTGACCCTTTCGTCCATGACGCGTCCGAAACGGTTGCAGCGCCAAGAGAACCCTCCAATATTGGCAGAGTGTTTGAGCCCGGCGCACCTGCTGTTCCTGAGCAAGCCACTCGGCTGTCCGGAGAAACCTTGGTGGATAATAGGCGATCTTGGCAGAGTGATGATTCGGCGGTTAGAGGACAGAGCGCCAATCACAAAACATGGGTCCGGCAGAAAATCACCGAAGGCGGCGTCTAGGCTGGCGTGGACAAGATTTGGGTGATAGATGAGGCGCAGGACGATTTAGTTGCTCCAATAGCCAGGCATATCCAAGTTGTTTGGTATACTTCATGCATTGGATGCGGCCGACGTTACTTTTTAAGCTCCGGATCTTCCGAAGCAGGCTGGATTTCTCGAAATTCCTTTACTAAATGTTACATTGGCCTAGAATAAGTATAGAATTGTAAGCACAGACTTGAATGAAATTTGGTTATGTATGTATTGTTTGTTGATGTGAGATGTGGAATTGTGCGGGGATAATTGTGACTAAGCACCCACCGACAGTCGGTCCCCTGAGCCAAAGCCATTTCACAAACCAAAGCCATTTCACAAAAAAACCATAAAAATCAATTTTAAACCTATTTATCACCCACCATACCATCTCTATTTACCATATAAAATAGCTCATTCTCAGTATCAATATAATCTTTACCCCCTGATGCCTCTTCTTTTTCCTTAAGAGCTTCATTGGCGCGACGCCAATAGTCTTGAACTCGTGCAGATCGGATATCGAACCAAATATCTACTCTTGATTCATCTGTACAACGACGACGAATTTTCGAATTGCCTTGAATTGACGATAGAGGGGACTTGGAAGCTCCCTTAATTATACGTCGTGATTTTGAAACCGGATTTTTGTGTTTTTGCATCTTTTTAATCGTCGAGTTTGCAAGGTTCAAATCTTGAACCATTTGTTTACCACCAGAAATTGCTCGATTGGTGTGCTTTTGAATCCTTGGAAGATCCAATTCTTCGTTTTCGAACAATGTTTCAAGTTTATCCTCGATTTTAGAGAATCTTTGATAGGTATCCGGAGGTGAATTGGTTCTTGAGCTTGGAATTTGCGTGTCGTCAGATGAAAGTGTTTCGCCGTATGTTTTGATAATTGGCTCGTCTTCCCAATGAGGATCAATTAAATCAGTAACAATTTTAGGATTCCAAGGCCAAAAGCCAGTATCTTCAAATGCTGATTTGATTGTTCGTGATTTGAATGTATCTTTGCGAACAGCTTTGATAAGTCGAAGGAAATTTCGCTTGTCGTCAACGTCACCACCCCATCGTACAATCTCATTATTCATTCTTCGAAATTTTTGTTTAAGAACTGAAAAAGGTTTACCGTCGAGAGGTTGACATCGATGAGTTAACTTCGGGAGAAACCAATAAGGTAAGATATTGAAGCTTTGACAAATATGTTCAAACTCCGGAGTACCATGGGAACCGTGGTTATCCATTAACAAAACTCTTGGTCTTCCTTTTGCAACTCGTTTTTTTGTGGTAAAATGGAAATCCAAAAGCCATTGAATTGCAGTTTTATCGTCGGTCCATCCTTTAGTAGTTGGTTTGATAACTCGATAGCCCGAAGGGTCGTCGTCGCCATCGTACCAATCTTCCATTTGCTCAGAACCACGAATTAAAAACCACGGATGCATAACCCAACCATCGGCCGAAATACACTCAATCCCAGTGATGTTTTCGCCAATACCTCCAGTTCCAATTGTTTCCTCTTGGCGAGTAGAAATAACATTTTGTTTGGTTCCAATTCCTAACTGAAACCCGGTCTCATCCCAGTTGTATAGCTCATGAGCTTCAATTTCGTGATGATTAAGAAATTTAGCTAAAACTTCGTACCAATGAACCAATGCACCATGTGATTCGGCTTCAATTCGCGATTTTTCCATTGGCTCTTGTGTACGAAGAGTGATATGCGGTGGTAAACGTCGAATAAAGTTGTAACCGTACATTTTACTAACACGCCGGTCGGAACCAGAATATTGTAAAATACGATTTGCAGCACCTTCAATATCTAAAGCAGTTGGAGCTGAATAGACGGAAATAAGGAGCTCAATCCAACGGATCAACGATTTTTCTTGCGAATCATTTAGTGCTTTATTGTGGGTTTGACGGCCTTTTGGAGTTGACCTTTTGTCCTTCCGGCTTCGAAGTTTCCACTTTGACACCCCAAAATGGGCAGCTGCAGCGTCGAGGCTTTTAAATTTTTTTGAATTATAGGCATGGAGGGCAATTGCAAGCTGATTTTCTTCTTCTTCGGTAGAAAACGGCATTGTTTTGATGTAGAAATTGGGGGTTAAAAATAAATTGGGGGTTAAAAATAAATTGATGGCTTTTTTGTGAAATGGCTTTGGTTTGTGAAATGGCTTTGGTTTGTGAAATGGCTTTGGCTCACCGACAGGAGGGGACCGACTGTCGGTGGGTGCTTAGTCACAATTATGGTGAATAGCCGGGAGGCGAATGGGATGATCAGCATGTAGCTTTCTGTTACGTAGCCACTCTACTTCATTCAGCGACTTTCCTAAAGCAAGAAGACCAAGTCCTTGTTGAATAAAGAGCGTCAGTCTTTCGGCCTGAAGATTTACAAGTGAAAGCGAGATTGGCATAGAAGGAATGTTCCTCGCCAAGCCTCCTCTTACGAGTCTCCGACACCTGCACCTCGGGCTTCTCGGCTTCCTCCGCCGACCCTGATTCCAAAGGTCGATGCTAGGTTCGCTATAACGCGATTGCCATGTAAAGGCGGTAAGAAAGTGATACGAGACGCGATGAAACACGCGTGAGTAGAACACCACCAATGGCCCGCATACAGCCCATCAGATTATGTAAGTTTCCCGAATAGGGGGTTCAACTTTTGGGAAATCCATTCGGGTCATATATGTCTGTCACTGTCACCCACATCCAATGTCTACTAATATTATAGGTAATTAATCACAATAGTGGTGTATCCTATTCTTTAATGTATTAGGTATGTAGTATGTGCAGTAAATATATTAACACGACCGGTAGAAAGCATCTTGCGAGTGAATTTGTAGGTTCCATATGTTTCGTAGTCAAAAATATATTGACCCTCACTATGGTCGCATCACAATTTCTAAGTATCTTGGATCACAATTTCAATTCCATTCGAACTCGACACTTTACTATTTCTAAAAAATTTGATATTAAATGAGTCTATTCATTGTATATGTTACTCAAATAATATTCATATGTAAGATTATAGAACAATTACGTAGCTAAAACATTGTGAAAATTTGAAAATTTCATGGAAATGAGGTCCATTGACGGAGAAGGGAGACGGGTAATGGTTACTCCGGGTGTATTGTAGTCATTTACCCCTATTAACGTGGTAGAGGGAGACATGCTGAAGTTGATTTCAATTGGTTGCCACAATTACGGATTATTCACGGTCCGATGTCACGGCACGTGACTGCTGTGTAAAGGTGGTTAGGATTAGACCTCGGCAGAGCCCGCCCATGGGCGAGGGTATAGAGCCCACAGCCCGTTCATGGGCCCTACGTAGGGCCCATAGCCCAAAGCCCAAAGCCCATGGGCGGTAAGGGTCAGCCCATGGGCCGCCCATGAAGAGCCCATCAATGCATAAGTATCCCAGATAGGACGGATAAAGTGCTGATTCAGCCAACAAAAATACTCGTAATTTACACTTGTTCTGGTTACAACAGAGCCCACCACCCCTAATCAACCCACATGCCAGTGAAATCTAAAGAAATATTCAAGTATTCTGACATTTCAGACAGGTGATTTGTATTTTATTTCCTTGGTATAAGGCTCTGAGTGTGTTGGCGATGAGGTTATGAGCGGAGATCGTAAAGTCATGAAACCCCATCAGAGATATATTTTTCTGGGCTGTGTACAGTAAGACAGTCTAGTTTCCATAAATGAGCAAAGATTTACTTGATCCTAATTTTGTTGATTATTCCTAGTGAGATCTTATAGAATTCACTATTTTCCTGTTCATTCACAATTCTAAATCCCTACAATATTGGTTGTGTTCACTAATTGCCTACCTCTTGTGTCTAAAGCTGAATTCTTTTTTGGCTTTAGGATCGGGGACATCTGTCCGACCACTAATTTAGTGAAATGAAATGGTGTGGGCCCTTTGCTGACACCAGCCAATCAATGAAACTAGCAACTATAGGCCAACGGCTATTTCACACTTTTTAAGATTATTTGCTCCTAAAGCTGAATGCCATTCGAAGCCCCTGATTTTGAATTGGCTACGGAAGAAAGGTGAGTTTCTCTATTCTCTATCTTTCCTCTACCTTGAATGTATCTCACCATGTCCCAATTCTCTGACGTTGGCCCCTCATCCCGATATGAGAGTGATGCAGATAATCTCTCCTTTCCTCGGTCTGACGATGCCTATCTCTTTACCCCTGAGTCGCCGAGCAGTCAGCAAACAACTGTTTCTGTCCAAGATTCATCCTTCCTTCGACCACCACCACCACCTTCGATTCCTCAGTCCCTTGGGCGCGTTGGCCCAGATCGAACGAAGAACTTCATTCTTTATTCAGTCATGAATAACGCGGATTTTATGGATTGGTGGCTTCAGACAATGGCGGCAGCTGAGAGAGACGAGGCACCAAAAGGCGATCCTAGACGCAAGTTTGAGTGGGATGGAACCAGAAAGCATTCGACAAGCTGGGAAAATTTGGACCAGGTGGCACATATTAACACTGGTGTACCAAGCGTCATGTGTAAAAGATGTGGAAATATCCTTGATCACCCGAACTGGAAATCGAATGGAACAAAGTCTGTTAATCGACATCGGACGACTAGCAGGTGTAAATTAGCCTCTAGTCAAAAAGCCCAGCAAGCAAAACTACGTCAACTTTTTAAGAATTCGGTATTTGCTGCCCTCTAATAGCTTACTTCATTACTAATTGTTTTAGGACTCTTATACTCGCAATGATATTGAGGACTTCACCAAAGACCAGGGAGCAACAGATTGTCCGAACAATCACTGCACTCCAGCTTCCGTTCCAAGTCGTCGAACATCCAGAACTACAAATGCTTTGTCGTCTAGCTCGGGCAGCCCCATCAATGCCAGAGTTTCCTTCAGCTAGAACCGTTCAGCGTCGACTACAGGAATCCGTAGATGACGCGAACCAAAAGATTCTTGAAAAGCTTCCTTCAACTGCAAAGCTCTCTATTGCATTGGACTGCTGGACTTCGCCATTTCAACAGGCATTTATGGCTATCACTGGCTACTTCATCGATCAAGATTGGAACTATCGTGAAATCCTTCTTGGATTTGAGCCACTCCATGGCACCCACTCAGGAGTGAATCTTAGCAATGTTCTTCTTGAAAGGCTTCAACATTGCAAGATTGAGGGTCGAGTATTGGCCATCACAACAGACAACGCATCAAACAACAAGACCTTGATGAAGAAAATCCAAGAGTCTTTGTCAGCCTTCGAGTCCCATGATCAGTTCCCTATCATCCGGATTCCATGCCTGGCTCATGTTATCCAACTGAGCCTGAAGAAGCTCCTTGGCGAAATGAAAGCCAATCCAAACAATGAGAGTCATGAACGAGAATGGTCTGAAGCGAAATCCAAAGCCCTTCGTGCTAATCGACGACGGAAAGAGATTTCCGATACCCTGGATAGGGTAAGACCTCTATTCTATCTCTATTTATCTTCATTCACCTAAAAACATATATTTATTAATTATTTCGCTAGGTCCGTGACCTCGCCATTTACATAAATGGAAGCCCTCAACGCCGAGAAGTATTTCTTAGTCTTCAGACTAAACCGCCAAAGCTGGTTCCTATTCAAGATGTTAGGACTCGCTGGAACTCGGCCTACCTGATGCTCCGACGTATTAAGAAATTGCAGCCAGTGATTGATAAATACTGCACAGAGTATAATCTCAGAGACTACGAGTTAGACCGAGAAGAGTGGCGACAAATTGAATACCTTCTTTACATCACACTGCCTTTCTACGAGTTTACAACTGCACTCTGCCAGACTAAGGATGCCACTGTCCATGGTGTCTTTGCTATCTACAACCGGCTTTTTGATCACCTTGACACTTCAATCAGTCAGCTCCAGCGAAAAGAGATTGGCTGGAAACGATCGGTGTTGGCTGGCCTGCAAGCGGCAAAAGAAAAGCTAAAAGATTATTATGGCAAGACGACTGGGGATCATGGCAACCTTTACGCGATGGGTACGATCCTTGCGCCACAATACAAGTTACAGTTCTTCACACAGCAGAAAGGGTCAGATAATGACTACAAATGGCGGGACAAATATCATCAATACCTCAAAGATTACCTCGAACCCTACAAGCAACGGTTTTCTGACCATCAATCTCCAATATCGCAGCCACAAGCAGCACGAGTCTCTCGGCTTCACCGAATCCTTACGCAACCACGATCCGAGAAATCAACCTCGATACCAAGCTATCAGGATGAGCTTGAGCGGTTTTTACAGAGGCGTAAGAGGTACTCTATATTCTTTCAATTACATCCACGACCTAATCCTATCATGACCTAGAACCTATTAATGTTGAGCCTCTCCTATTTTGGAAAGATAATCAACATGAGTTTCCAGTACTAGCAAGTGCTGCGCGAGATATTCTTTCTATTCCTGCTACTGGTGCTGGCGTCGAGCGACTTTTCAACTCTGCTAGGGACATCTGCCACTATCGTCGAGGCTCACTCAAAGCAACGACCATCCAGGATCTTATGATGCACATGTGCACTAGCAGGTTCGATATCGAGGAGGGGCAGCTTAGGCTTGCTAGGGAGTTCTTGAGTACTGAAGAGATCGACCTAATAGAGGAAGAAAAAGATATTCCACAGGATGATCCTATTGCTCTTATCAGTGACGATGAGGAAGGTGATTCAGGATCTACCCAGAAGCAGGTCACTCTTGAGAAAGTAAGCCAGCTCTCCCTTGGCAAGAGACGGCGAAGTACTGTGTCTAGTGCTTCGGATTCTGAGGAAGAAAACATGGACGCTCAAGGACGAATTAGTGACGGAGAAGACGGCGATGACAATGATTTTCCATTGCCGCCTATCGCTCATGGAGAAGGCAATACTCAGAGGCGTACATCAGGGAGCATGTCGAAGCGCTCAAGACGGGACGAAGAGCTTTTTGAATATTATGATCCTAGATAATCAGTCAAAATTCAATACAATCCCTTTTAGTCGGATTGTGTACTGTATATACCGTACTCCCTACTTGAAGCCGAGTTCGTAAGCCAAATACTAAAAAATACAGCCGAAAAAATGCATAACTTATGAAGGTCACGGTTTGTCCTTCTCTGGCCCACATTTGGGCTGTTGGGCCGCCCATCGTGGGCTCTGGGCGCGCCCATGACCCTCAGGGCCCGCCCATGGGCCCCAGACTAGAGCCCAAAGCACCCCCATCAACAGCCCATGGGCCGCCCACATAGGGCGGCCCATGGGCTGTGCCGAGGTCTAGTTAGGATGTGGTGCAGGACGCGATGCAGCACGTCTGAGGTGCCCTGGTGCCCCACAAATTGACGAATCCCCTGCTGCTTGACAAACGGTCCTCCGAAATGCTTTATCATGCCACAGGCAAATCCTATCATGAAAATCATTCGCCTTAATGCGTGGAAGGAGTACAGGCCTTCAATTTCATGCACGCGGAAACATGACTCGTGTGGTATGAGAGTAAGAGTCCCAATTAGACCTCGCCATATTGCTTTTTGAGCCCATGGGCTACCCCCAAGCCTAAATCCGCCAATTCATAGATAAATGACCGGTAAATACAAGGTTTATATACAATAAAATGATACTGACTCGTACATCCACGATGTATTCTATCTTTGCTAGTAAGAAGATGCCGGCAGTTCACTAACTTGGAATGAATTTGTTCCGCCTTGACTGTATAAGCTACTCGGGTTGGAACAGTCCTGTAGTTGTCTTGTTGGGCGGAAGCCCGTGGGCAGAAGAGTTATCTTTAAACTTTTCGCTTGTATTGTCACTTGCATGCTTCTGGTTGGTGTCAAACGTTAAAGTACAGTTGTGCGGATGGCTAGTAAAATGAGGCCTGTTGAGATATCTGAATTCGATTCTACTGGCTTAAACGACACATTCAAATCACAATCTGGTGGGTGACCGAGAAGATACGTTATTGTGAAGAAACGTTGACCGACTGGAGGGCCCAACGTTGACTCAACGGCCACACCTCAAAGCACCACAAAATGGCCTATGGTTGTGTTGGCGTAACGCAAAAGACAGTATTTTTCGTAGACGAGGTCGCGAGATAGCGCGAAGAGACTGGGAAAAAATCGCATGATGGGAAAACACATACAGTATGTTCCCTTCAACGGCCGTGCAATTCCGGAGTCTATTGTTGTTCAATAGTAGCAAAATGAGGACGCTGGTGATTATATCGACCATTTTTCATTGCCACCACGGTCATCAAAAAATCAACGTAGCAGTTCTTCGTTCTGGCATCCTTTTTCTTGGTCCCTCGGATTTCACGTCGAATGATGAGCAGAATGTACTACGAAAAATACACAAATCAACCAAAGAAATTAATTTATGGTTACGAATTCATATGTTGAAATTAGATGTTCAACTATGTCTTTAAGATGTGTTGGGTGATTGGGTTGCTTTGAACGATGTATGTATGCCACCTTTGTAACAGCGTTGAACTAACTGTTTGACTCTGGACAGGCTATAAGAGACCAGTGCCAGGTGGAAAGTATACTTTTGGACGCTGAATCTTTGCAAGTGGAAACGATGGATGCCCCAGAACAACTTCCCGACCAACATAGGGGAGACCGCCAGCCGAGTGAAATGCCTATGCAGAGTGATGAGGCCTGTCCACAGGATATTCCCGACTCCGAAACCCCAGTGGTAAGCTAGGTGCAACGACACGTTCTATACTGTGGCTGATCACTACATTCTCTCGTAGCAGCAGGAAGCAAGCCCAAAGAAACCCCTGGCGATCGAGCATTTTCAACTCATATTGGAGACACTGGCAGATCTCGACCGCGATGATCCGAAACTCGCCTTTCAAGCGGCTCGAACCGTGGGACTCTATYGACGTCTATGGACCTCGTGTGTGCCGAAACACCTCGAAGGCGAGATACCAGACGAAAATGACAAAACTTCGAAGGAAGCTACCACCAAGTTGAGCAACGAGCGAGACGGGCTCCAGCTTCGTCCCGATGAGCAGCTATCTCGTCTGTATTCCTTTGAAC
>PKQL01000332.1:0-30697 GCA_002916455.1 Penicillium sp. CF05
TCTCCCCCTTCTCCCCCTTCTCCCCCTTCTTTTCCGATTCTCCGAGGCCCGTTGGATTACTCTTGCCGCGCTCCACCAAATCACACGCTAAAATCAAGAAGGATCTTCGACATTCGATAGGGTGAAACAACTCTAACTCTCTTTAGTCTTATTAAGAGAGCTATTACGGAGTTAATACTTTTCTCTATGCAAATCCCGAAAAAAAAAAAGCGCGAATCCAAAATGTCTACACCGTAAAGGTCTTAATATATGTCTCACCTTAGCCCTGACCTGCAATCTATTAATCCTTGCTCAGTACGGAGTACGCAACGGGGAAATATATGGAAAATATAGTGATCTATTCTATGTTCTGCCCTTGAGATAATAAATCAAAGTCATATTATTGTCCTCCAAATTTCAACCCCGCTATCTCCACTGCTCCTTGAAGCTAGTCGTCTTAA
The DNA here is from genome assembly GCA_002916455.1 of Penicillium sp. CF05. NCBI lineage: Eukaryota > Fungi > Ascomycota > Eurotiomycetes > Eurotiales > Aspergillaceae > Penicillium > Penicillium sp. CF05. The sequence goes on from PKQL01000332.1 coordinate 441, forward strand.
GTGGAGACAAAAGACAACTGGCCATTTGGAATTGTGCGGTGCAGCCGCGCAGGAGACATCGCGTCTGTTCGCCTATCTAAAAAATGGGTCCATCATAAACTACTTACGGGGTACTCTGTACACTACATCCGAATGCTTTTAGCTTAATATACGATTTACTTCAAATATTCGGAGTGGCCGTGATCCTGCCCCCTGAGAATTTGGAGTGGACCCCAAAGATCCAGTATTATCCAGCACGAGACGGAGTAGACTCTCCGGTTGAGAGTTGAGGCGTTTACACTTACACTATCGACAAACCAATTTCCCGTTCCCGAAAGAGGTGACGATCGTATTGGACAAAGCAACAAAAGTACGGAGTACATGCTCCGTAGCTAGAGATAGCTAATGGAAAGCTGTCTCAGCACGATATTTCTATGACATCCAATTTGCAGATCCCTATGATTTCCATGAAGCTATGGCCTCAAGCTAAAAAAAAAAGAGGGAAAGCAAAAAAAAAAAAAAAAAAAAAAAAAAAAAAAGGAACCGTGCCTAAAAGGAATCGCCGATCTTTACGGAGTATATCCTGTGTCTCCGTACGGAGTACGTATCCGCAATATCCGCAATGAACGAAGGAATAAGAACAAAGAAATCCTTGTCCGTCTCAATGTTTTTGTAATAGGATTCTCGGGCTCTCCCAATTTCAAAAGGTTTATCACAATATAATTTGTCGCTCTTCATCTGGGGAATGTGTCCGGTTATCGATCACTAGTACCAGCGCCACGTACTGCCAACGGCTTTGCAATCGGCACACACGGCCTAGACTGAGCTATCGATTTATTGTAATCTACCCCTGAGTTTAGATTTATATAACTAATTACGGAGTAGAAAAATTCACATAATCCAAAGGTGAAAGTTCTCTCGCTGATTGAGGATCTATGCTAGCATCGGATATGCAGGGATAATCACCGATTATCAATCAGATCGGCAAACCTAAGGTTGGAATGTCAGAAGTCCACGGAGATATCGAGCACAATGGGTTGGATGAGATTTTGTCTCAGGATCATGACAGAATTGGATATCCGATTGGGTGATCTTGCGCCATGGATATTGGCATAGGCATCCAGTCACATATCACATGGGCTATTACGACTCATCACACTAAAAAAAAATCGGACACTGTCCGAGCTTCAAGCTACATATGGAGTAGTGCTTTTATTATAAGGAAATGCCCCAATAACATGTCCGATGCACCTGTGAATAACGTTTGGAAAAAGCGAGACCTCGGGAACAACCGCTGCTTACTTAATTAGTTTATTGAAACTGGCTACCTAACTGTAGACTACACAGCCCTATGGACCACACCCCCCCCCAAGTCGACAATAGAACATTCTCAGGTTCCTATTATATTTCTCTGTTCGGAATGGTTACCGTATAATTCTTCTAGAGATTTCTATATTTCCTCGGTGTTATACCCACATCACCCGAAGATGATCGGTGGCCAACGCCTGCCGCTTAGGATAGTATCTGATATCCACGCGTACGCGAGGGTTGACACGACTTGGACCGCTGGGGCGGTGGTTGGGATCGAATTGATCTGTCTGATTGAATATATAGGTTCTGAGGGTTTGAGAAATTTTATTGGAGTTAGACTAAGCTTGCTGATGGTGTGGGGATATTACTCACTGTTGGAGATAGGCTGACTTCCAGCAGCGTCATTGCGAAAACATCTGAAAGGGTGAGTCTTTTGGTTCTAGATTCATTAGATATTTAACTCACATATAAAGCAAGGTCAGAAGATAGATATGTCATGACGTGAAGATTTTCTTCAGCTTTGACTTTGTGTATAGCTCTCTATTCTGTCTTCCTTCTAAATTCATTCGGGTTTGGGCGAGATTGACCTCCTATTTTGGTGTTAATATGGGTATAGAATGTAAAGGGTTGAAATAGTAAAACTTGCCTTCTTACTCCAATACTATAGATTGGAAATCCCAGACATCCGAATTAAAGCTAGTTGAATCATACTTCAGGCTTATACTTCGTATTGTGTGGGTGGTTTGCATAGCAGGTCGAATTATCGGACGACTTGTTGTGGTGACAGGCATTCATCCCGATGCCTTGTTTGTCAGGCTTCACATGTTTGCTAGCTAGTTAGTAGTATATTAGCTAGTCTCACACTGTCAGAGAATTCAACCTTCTTCTTCTCTCTCCCTCTGGCCTTTGCTGCCAGATCAGAGGTACCTGCATGAGTGGCTCTATCTGCCTCCCATATCACGACTAAGATGAATGCCACCCAGCTAGGCAATTAGCGCTTCTTAAGCTCTGTGGTGACCTTCTACCATGTCTATCGGCTCTCCTTTGGGTAAAATTGCCACTGCATCCAACAATAACGCGTGCAGGGGTACCCCAGATAATCCCCGGCACGTTGGGCCCAGATTCCGTTGGGAAGATGAGGGGCAACTGCAGCAAGGTGTCAGCAAGGTGTCAACAAACGGTATAACTAGCTGATTATAATCGTGCTTACCATGTACTTTTCCCTCAGGTAAATACATAGGAAGGGTTTGTGAGTTCCAAGATTCACCTGGCAAGTTAAGTCGCTAGTTCGTCCTTAGTACTGTACTGTGTAACTTAAGTACATTACAAGATGACTGTCGACTTTGATCTGCGATCGAACTATGTTCAAATCATCAATGGCAAAAGCTCGCCTACAGCGTTGACTCGGCATGGGTTAAACCCGGCTACCTTAGAGGCTCTCCCAGAAGTCCCGGTCGAGACACCAAAGGATCTTGATGATGCCGCTGATGCCGCGAAGGCTGCTTTCAAGATTTGGTCTGTAACGCCATATGAGGATCGGAAGAAGGCGGTGTTGGCTTATGTCGATGCTATTGATCAATATAGTGATCAGTTCCGAGATCTCTTGATCACCGAACAGGGCAAACCGGTATGTCATCAACTATCTGATACTTCCTAGGTAGATATGCTTCTAACACTCTTTCAATCAGATTTCTCAGGCAACCCTTGAGACCGCTAACTCCATTAATTGGATCCGAGGGATGGCTGGCCTTCCACTTCTAGAAGATATCATTGAAGATGATAACAGCAGGACTGTGGTAACTAGACATGTCCCTCTTAGTGTCGTCGTGGCCATCGTGCCGTGGAACTTTCCCCTACTGCTCGCAACTGGAAAGATCGCTCCCGCTCTATTGACCGGCAATGTTATTATTAGGAAGCCTTCCTGAGTCTCTCTTTGTACCCCCAGTGCGATCAACGTTCTAACAAATGACGTATAGGCCTTTTACCCCATACTGTGGCTTAAAGCTTGTCGAATTGGCCTAGAAATTCTTCCCCCCGGGTGTCGTGCAGTCCTTGAGTGGTGATGATGATTTGGGACCCTGGCTCACAAGCCACCCTGCTATTGACAAGATCAGCTTCACTGGCTCCACGGCCACTAGAAAGAGAGTATTGTAGAGTGCCAACCATACGTTGAAACGCGTGACTCTTAAGCTGTATGTCCATCCCAGACATTATGGAAGACATTGACTGACAGAATAATTAGCGGCGGTAATGATCCTGCCATCGTGTTCCCGGACGTTGACACATACGTTGAAACGCGTGACTCTTAAGCTGTATGTCCATCCCAGACATTATGGAAGACATTGACTGACAGAATAATTAGCGGCGGTAATGATCCTGCCATCGTGTTCCCGGACGTTGACATTGAAAAGGTGGCCGAGAAGGTGAGGATGCTCCAATGTCAGGGCTGAAACGAAATCCGCACAAAGAAACTAATTACGACCAGGTCGCGTTCTTTGCATTCCTAAACTCGGGACAAGTCTGCCTCAATCTGAAACGGATCTACGTCCACAGCTCCATTTTTGATGCGTTCAAGGATGCCTTGGTTCGCCAGGTGAAGTCCTACATTGTCGGTGATAGGTCCAAGACCGGAGTTACCCACGGGCCTCTTCAGAACGACATGCAATACTCTCGCGTTAAGACCTTCTTCGATGACATCGAGAAGTAGGGCTAGAAGGTTGCTACGGGTGGTTGGATTGAGCTCTCGACTGGGTACATGATCGCTCCCACCATCATTAACCGACCGCCTGATAATTCCCGTATTGTGGTTGAAGAGCCATTTGGTAAGTCGGAGTGTCTATGAGGTTCTTAAATGCGAGCTTTAACTTACATTTAACAGGTCCAATTGTACCCCTCATGTCGTGGGATGACGAGGCGGAGGTAATCGAACGGGCTAATAACAGCTCGATGGGACTTGGCGCTTCAATTTGGACTGCGGATCTAGACCGCGCGGCTCGGGTTGCACGCCAAATTCAAGCTGGTACTGTTTGGACTAATGATCATTTCAGCCTAAGTCCCACCGCTCTTTTTGGTGGTCACAAAGAGAGCGGCATTGGCGCTGAGTGGGGTCTCAATGGGTTGAAGGCCTTTTGCAATATCCAGACTTTGTTTTTGAAGAAGAGTGTCTGAGTTTGGAATGGTGGACGAAGGACATGGCCTTGATATTGCCCTATGCTTGCATTCGAGATATGCAGTGCAAATATGGTTAAATCTAAATTCAGAAACTTCTTTCCCCAGTTCGTGAGATGTTGGCGTAGAGAGGAAGAGAGAAAGAGAGGACAATGGGGAAGGAGCAAGGTCCTGCCTAACCTTTCTGAGGCAGAGCTCCCTTGGAAGGATACAAGTAGACCCCCAAGAACGAGAACAGTGGCCTTATGAGGGCAGTTTACATTTGATAATAGTGCTTGAATAATCTGATCCGGTTGGCTCGAGATGGTGAAGATGTTACATTGAAGATACTATAGCGATGTCTTTATACGCTGTCTCATTTCAATATCATGCAGTCACTCCCACCTCCAATGGGCTTTTAAGAATATCTGCCCGAGAAAGCTTCCCTGCCAGAATCAACTTAAGTCTCTCACTCAAAGCCGCTCTCTCTGTAATCCAGGTCTTAGTATGACCCTCAATCAAAGACAAACCGCGCTCAACTCTTCCAGCATTGACCCATTTAAGCAGTTCCTGGACATAAGGTTGCTCTAGATCCTTGAGTGAATGAAAACTCCGTCCAAGCCCCTTCTCTTTAACGCGATTCTCATATTCTGTCCGGAGACTTGTAGAAGATGGAAGCTTCGCAACCCCAGATAGGAAAGCTGTCACGGCGATAGCTTGAAACTCGAATAGAGAGAACGTCGCAGTGTAAAACGGGATTCCGACGAATGCGAGCGTGGGATCTGGGATGTAGAAAATGTCTTGATGCAAGTTGTGGACTTGAGTGCCATCTGTGACAAGTACCCTGCCATTTGCCTCAGCGGCAGACACGCTGTAATCGTTGTAATCGTCGAGAAATGGAAGTACCATTTGGTATCCTGTGCAGAGAATAATTTTATCTATATCGTGCAAGGTCTTCCCGGATTTCAGATGTACTGTTAAGGGCAAGTGCTCGATGTTTGCGGATGTCGATGTGGAGAGTTCGAATGCTTCAACCTCGGCAATTCTCGAGGCGTTCTCTGGAAGTGCACTTTCGGGGAGGTCAAAGGCACCATTTCGAGTGCTTTGATACACGTGTTCTGCAGTTCCACTGATTTCAATGGCTATGTCGAGAGAAGAGACGCCTCCACCGAGCAATAGAACATTCTGCTGTTTAGTCAGTCCAGTGCCACTCAATACTGGAAGGCGTTCATTCTCACCTTTCCTTTAAATCCTTCTGACCTACGAAAAGACTTTGAATGGAGGATCCTCTTGGGCCATCGAGCTTTTGCTTCGGGTAGGCCCCGTATAATCGGGATAAGAGGCGTATGATAATGACCCGAAGCAACAATAACCGAATCAAACGCCTATGGCACGGTTAAAACCACTTCTGGAAATGAAAGTAAAAAAAACTCATAGAGACGGAGAGCTTACGGCAGATTCCTCATTCTCAATAGGAATTTGATCTTCACTCAAAGTGGTCCAGTGAACTGTCCATGTTGGCCCATCCTTATGAACTCGGGTGACTCGGGCGCCAAACTTGGTTATATCATCAACACCTGCCTTGCTCGATGTGTCCTGGATATATTCCTTGATTACATGATGCTTCACAAAAGGAGCAGTCCCCTCTGGCCATGCGTTGAGTTTCGTCTGTAGTAAGGGAGTGGAGACATTATTCGTGAGACTTTCATAACAAGGCCTGGGAAATGGTGAGCACGACTACTATATAAGGGGAGAGGCAAAAGAAAAGAAGACTTGAAACCTACCCGGGGGGTGCATGAAGCAAGATCTTCCTTTCGTTGTCTTCCCTCTCATCCTTCACATATTCCGAGGCAGACGGTCTCGGTGATGGGTACTGTGCTTCGATGGGAGTACGCTTATCATATAGCCTATATTGTGTTAGTGCATTATTCCAGATCAAAATAGATGCAAAATCTTACCAAACTCCACCAGCTGCATTGTTCCTCTCAAAAACCGTCACCTGAATTCCGGCAGCCAGAAGATGCCCAGCAGTGACCACTCCACTGATACCAGCCCCAATAACAGCAACTCGAACAGAGTCACTCATGATTTACTTAAGCAAAAAGGAAAAAAGATAATTTGCCTATCCACGTCTACGTGAATTGTTTCTGCACTTATGGGCCCTCTAGACGACAACATGGGCTGATATATCGCAATTCTTACCGGAAAAACCGGCAGGGTAGTCAAGCACTGGAATTATCGTGATTTTGATTATGGATGGTGAAATTAGAGGTTCCCCGCTTGAAATAGCGGTACATAGAAAGTACAGATTGGACAGTTTACGTCGAATCAACCCTGAGGGGTATGGGGATGGCAATGACCGGAGATAAACTGAAAGTGATATGGCCCACAAAAGGCGTAATGGCTGATGACGATGATGTGCTAAACCCAGGCAAAGTACAATGTTGATCAATCACGCAATCGAGATTTCTAAAATATGTATATAGTACAAGCTTTGTATCGAGTAGAACTAATAAGAATCACAAAGTTTCCAAGATTCTCTATTATCACGGCTCTATCTCCAATTAGTCCACGCATCGTCCACGTCGCAGTGCCTAGTAAAGTCACCCTCGGCTTTTCTGGTCCTGCCCGAGAACGCTTGGAAATGGCCGAGAGTGATGTGATTCTAGGATACCTATACGACATTTATAAGAAGAACCTCGATATCTAGGTTCGGTTTAAATGGACCATGGACCCCACGTACGAGTGCATTGCGGGATAACCGGTTAGTCAATACGCCAGAAAACCTTTTGGATTTAAGCTTATTCTTCGATAGTAGTATCACGATCCATAACGCAAGCTGGGATTATAAAGGATCCCAGCCTAGACACAGGACACGAGTGACTTCGCAGCCTGTATTCGATCTAAATGCAATTTTGATGATTACAATAGTCGGTTATAATCCCATAAGTAGAGATAGTCCTTAGTGGAGTACATATGTATGTATGTTATGGAAGTTCCCCTGCAGCTTCCCGATAAAGGCAAACAACGGAGAAGGCAAATTTGCCGATCCTTGCCGCCTTTGACCCAACGCCGCATTTCCTCTTTCTCTCTGTTGGGATTCATATTACTTTCTTTCACCTTCACTGCTTGGCCAAAATGAGTGCAACAACGACAATCACCAGTCCGCCTGAGATCACGGCGGACAATGTCGCCACTCTCTTTCCCGAGGTCGATACATCGCTCGCCCGTGAAGTTCTCCCCACAAGCCAAACAAATACTGCGCGCGGCAGCGAACTCGAAGGCTACGATGAAGAGCAGGTCCGCCTGATGGATGAGGTCTGCATTGTTTTGGACAACAATGACCGGCCGATTGGAAGCGCCAGCAAGAAGCTCTGTACGTTCCACGATCCCATAATCACCCGCAGAGATACAGAATGGCGGGGTAGTGGGAACAACATGCGAGATAGAACGCTGACAGATGCATTTGCATAGGCCATTTGATGACCAACATCGACAAGGGTCTCCTTCACCGCGCCTTCTCTGTTTTCCTTTTCGACTCCAACAAGCGTCTTCTGCTCCAACAGCGCGCCACCGAGAAGATCACCTTCCCCGACATGTGGACCAACACCTGCTGCTCACATCCCCTTGGAATTCCCGGCGAGACTGGATCTGAGCTGGATGCTGCCGTGATGGGCGTGAAGCGTGCTGCGCAGCGCAAACTGAACCACGAACTGGGCATTAAGGCAGAGCAGGTACCCCTGGACAAGTTCGAATTCTTCACAAGAATTCACTACAAGGCCCCCAGTGATGGAAAGTGGGGTGAGCATGAGGGTATGTTGCATGGAGTCATTTATATTTGACTTGATAAATGGAAACACTGACATTCTGTTAGTGGACTATATCCTCTTCATCCAGGCCGATGTCGATCTGAACCCCAGCCCCAACGAAGTCCGAGACACCACCTATGTCTCAGCTGATGAGCTTAAGGCAATGTTCGAGCAGCCCGGTTTGAAATTCACCCCGTGGTTCAAGCTTATCTGCAACTCCATGCTGTTTGAGTGGTGGAGCCACCTCGGTACCCCGGCCTTGGATAAGTACAAGAACGAGCAGGACATTCGTCGAATGTAAAAAACCCGATGCATAGTATATTGCGTATTTTGGTTCCATTTCGGTCTGTTTTTGTCAGCTTTGCATTCCAAGGGGCAAACCCGCCTCCTTTACGTGACTCATGGAAATATACCTCTGCACACGAGACGATTGTCACGACATCACTTCTGATATTTCACCCTCTCGGTTTACTTTAGGAAATCAAACAGATATCCAATGCTTGGTCCTGATGTTTTTCGTATTGCTCTTTGAAAGTATTCCCACAGTGTCCCAATAAGACCTGGTCAAGACATAAATACATTAATGCAATAAAGAATGTAACAAGTAACCAAAACGCCCAAGAGTAATGCCAACGCCAGCGCTAATAAAATGAATCGAAAACCAGACCCCAGCATGACCATTACTGCGCTGGATCCGTCGACAAAAACAAAATGCAACTGCCCAAAATCACCGTCCCAACGACCGTAAAAATAACCTGCGTTTTCCAACCACTCTGCACCAAAGCCGCCTTGCGCGCATACTTCTTGACCGTGCGCGAGTAATTCGCAAACCCGTTCGCCAAAGAGGTCAAACTCAGAAGCCAGAAAATGATGCCGAGCGGTAAGGACATGCGTCTCTCAAGGCTGGTGGGTTGATCACGGAAATGAAAGGATATGATGATGGCCAGGGATACCACGGCCAGATACATGGACAGACGGAGCCATGAAAGAAAAGTACGCTCGTTGGCGCAGTGGTCGCGGGCGTCGGAGGTGCTATTTTCAAATAGGAGGGCGCCAAAATAAGGACGTGAGAGGAATATGTGGCGTTGGGACTCAACCTGTCTTTAAGATTGTCAACCGGACTGTCACTGCTGGGGTAGAATGTGGAGTGGGGCATGTGGGAATCACGGTCATAGAACATGCCAGGCTTGACTTCGAAGGACGGCAACATGTAAGGGATCAAGCCACCGAACAACGTGTTTTCCTCTCTGGCCATTTCGCGCTCCGGCCATTTCAACAGAGCTGGACAGTTTTGACTTACTCTTCCACGAGGACCGGCTTAGAATGTACAGGATTGATCAAAGGGTTGAAGGGGGGTCGAACACCCCCGATCTGTGTCACCGTCTGGGACATGGTGAAAGGTCTGATACTTGAAGCTCGATCATCCCTGAAATCTGGAGAATACCTGGGGAGCCCATCTGAGACTGGTCATGTGATGCTCTATACTGTTTTCGGAATGATGTCATGGGGGGGGGGGGKTTTTTTTTTTTTGGTTCTTCTGCCCAGGATCTGATCTGATGATCGACAAGCCTCAGCGTTTATGCATTGGTAATGACTGGGGTSAGGTTCTCGCATGTATACTCCTTTTTTATGTAGGATCTCAACCTGGTTATACATGTACGCGGTTCTTGAAAGAAATCCTGATGAGAACCGAGGATCCTATAATTACTTACATGGGCAATATAGCGATAAGTCATGGATGTCCTGTGCTAAATCATCCATGAATACTTCCAGGATGACTCCTTACTTGAAGTGTTATCTGTATCATCTCGTGGGGGGTAATTCTGTAAATTACAGTAAATTACACAATATCCTAATTTTTGAACCGGTGTTATCCGTATTTGCAGTATTACAAATACATCTCCGCACCAGCTCTGAGCCGCCTTTTCCTCTCGCTTTTTGCCTTCTTGAAAATTCTCCAAAGCTCCAAATATCTAGAGACTCGACTCGGGGTAGCTCAATTTATCTTGTTGTAAATAATGCGGTGGCCGTGAAACACCCATAGCCTCATCTCACATTTTATAATGGCCCGAAACATCCGCTCGGTGGATTCCGCCGAGCATCAAAGCTCATTTAGCCGGTCCTTCACATCCAGCTCGCCCATTGCCGCCTCGGCAATTGCACGAGACCTCGCAGACTACAGCGACGAAGATCAAACACCCACCGATGAAGCTTCCGATACCTCAACGGCCCGCCCGCCCGGCAGCTATGCCAGCACCAACCCCCGCTCTTTAGCTGGTTCATATCGGCGCCCCGGTTACTTCACGTCTGTCAGCCATGCGACTGTAGTTCCCTGGGCCGGGGAACAGCAAACCCTATCTCAAAGCGAGCGCGAGCAAATCATCGAAGAAGAACGGCACCTACTGAGTGATAACCATGTTATCGCGCCCGAGCATGCACATGGCAAGTCCCACGGGGTGCAGCATAAGATGAGCGGCCTGTTATCCGCTGCTATCGGCCAAGGATCGCAGTCCCGACGGCCAAGTGGATCATCTAGACGTTCTAGAAGCGGGGATCCTGAGACGGACGGGGCAAGCGAAGTTACTGCTCTGCTTGGAGAGCGCGCTGAAGATGCCGAGGGCAGCAGCAGTGAACTGGACTCGGAAGAGATTGACCGGAAATGGGGAGAAGCCGTCGCTGCCGGTTTGATCCAGACGACGTGGCAGCGCGAAGCAAAGGTAATTATGAAGTACTCTTTGCCGCTCATGGTCACTTTCTTGCTGCAGTACTCTTTGACTGTGGCCAGTATCTTTACTATTGGCCATCTGGGAAAGGAAGAGCTTGGAGCTGTCAGCCTTGCGAGTATGACTGTAACAATCACCGGAAATGCGGTGTACTCGGGTCTGGCCACTAGTTTGGACACGCTTTGTGCGCAGGCCTATGGCTCCGGGAAGAGGAAGCTGGTGGGCCTGCAGATGCTGCGTATGGTGTATTTCCTTTGGACCATCACCATTCCAATTATGATCCTCTGGTATTTCTCCGAGCATATCCTTGCCAAGATTGTGCCAGAGAAGGAGGTCGCTAAGATGGCAGGTCTGTATCTGAAGATTGCTCTCTTGGGAACTCCAGGATTCGCTCTCTTCGAGAGTGGCAAGCGATATCTCCAGGCCCAGGGTGTGTTTTCTGCCTCCCTATATGTCCTCATTATCTGCGCGCCACTGAATGCTTTCATGAACTGGTTCTTCGTCTGGGTAAGTACTTTCCGTTTCCAGACTTTTGGCAAGAATAAAACTGACTTGGATACTAGAAACTTCAATGGGGCTTTATTGGGGCTCCGATCGCCGTCGTAATCACAGAAAATCTCCTCCCGCTCTGTCTGTTCATCTACGTTTATTTCTTCGTCGGATCCGAGTGTTGGTGCGGATTTACCAAACGAGCATTCCAGAACTGGGGACCAATGGTCCGTCTCGCACTCCCGGGGCTGATCATGGTCGAGGCAGAGTGTCTGGCCTTTGAAATTCTGACCCTGGCATCGAGCTACCTCGGCACGTCAGCACTCGCAGCGCAGTCCATTCTCGCAACAATCTCCAGCATTACATGGCAGATTCCATTCCCCCTCTCTATTGCGGGTAGCACGCGGATAGCAAATCTGATTGGGGCAACTTTGGTCGATGCCGCAAAGACGTCTGCGAGAGTGAGCTTCTGCGGAGCAGCCATGGTTGGCGTGTTCAACATGGTCCTTCTCTCGACTTTGCGGTCGTATATCCCCAGGTTATTCAGTTCTGATCCCGAAGTCGTCGAAATCGTAGCGCAAGTGCTTCCGCTCTGCGCAGCATTCCAGCTTTTCGATGCTCTCGCAGCAAACTGCAACGGTATTCTCCGTGGTCTGGGTCGCCAGGAAGTGGGCGGCTATGTCCAACTCTTTTGTTACTATGTGATTGCCATGCCGCTTAGTGTGGGAACGACGTTTGCTTTGAATTGGGGTGTTATGGGCTTGTGGACCGGGGTTGCGCTTGCGCTTGCCCTTGTTTCCTTCATCGAGGCCATCTTTATCAGTCGGGCTAATTGGAATCGCTCAGTCGAGGAAGCCCAAAAGAGGAATGAGCTGACTTAACTTGACCCTTGGTATAGACGAGAAGCGCTGGCACGATTTGATATCAATCCAGTTCATGACGCAAAATGGTCAAATCTTCCCAGCATTTATGATTTTGTATTTCGTTCTGCATTAGCGGTGGCTTCATGTGATTTCTGTTCTAGCCCCGTTGTCACCCCCAAGGCCTGTCGTTAACTCTGTCTACATGTTTATAAAAAAAAGAATCCAGATAGAGCAACTTGCTCTACCAAGTGTTATACAAGACAAATCATGATATCATTGGAGTCCGAATGTGACTTTTGACGAATAACACAGACATGACCACTCACATCTCTCTAGTATTCTAGAATCGCCCAAGTCTGCTCATCCATGGTGGAGAAGATCACACCAGCACCAAGCAACTCCTCACCAGCCCTAGCCACTTCAGTCGCAGGCATGTTCAATTTAGAAGCGATGACCTGCATGTGTAGACCCGTATCATCCTGAGGCTCCGTCTTAAGCAGGTTATAAATCTTCTTCGCAACAAGGGACATGGAAGCAAGAGCCTTGTTCTGCCCAGAACCGTAGTCATCCGCACCACCCATAACAGCATCACCGCCAGCATTGCCGCCAGGGGCAGCACCACCGGGCGGGCCACGAGTGAAGAACAAATGCACAGCAGTAGCCTCGAGCAGATGAGTATGCAGTTCGTTGATATTCGACAGAGGCCGGACAGAGTGAGCACCAATGTACCGCTTGTTACCGAAGGACTTGATGGAGCCAAAGACCCGTGCGTAACCGTTGAGCTCGAGCTCAGACTTCCCATCGCCGGGCGCCTTGCCGTCGTCGGTGTCCATGTTGTCTGCAGTGGTTGAGTCGACCCATTTCTTGACTTCGATCTCGCCCGTGCCGTCGTCGATCTTGTATGTCACGTTTGTGCTCTGTGAGCTGATGTTGCGTACTTGGCCCATGAAGAGGACGTTGGCGACGTCGGCACCGTCGACTTGGAATGGGGCTTCGGGGAAGGGCTGCGAGGCATCGAGGACTTGTTTCACTGTCACGGGACGAAGGGTTTTGTTGTCACGGTCAAAGGTCTATATTGGGTATTAGTTGGTTTTGCTGTATAGAGAAGCCTGAGACCAATATACCTTGCCTCCGGCGGGACTGTTGGTCTCGCCCGGCATGAATCCTCCGCCGCCGCCGCCGCCGCCGGCGCCGAATGAGCTATAATTGTTGTAACTGCCGTCTAATATTATTGTTAGATTATGACACAGCCAACAGGTTAGTTTGGGAGTGACACATACCCATGGTGTGAGTTGTGTTGTGAAGGGGAAAAGTCAAGGTACAGTCGTCTCTTCAACACCATTTTACTCAATTGGGAGCGTGTTGCACGCGTCGCGGGGATCGTGTTCTGCCGGTGTAGACCGCCTCCCAAATTGGACAGCGCTCTCTACTTTATAGTCGCCTACGTTCTCAGTTTCAAGCTTGATATAGGCTATTTTCGCTTTAAATCAATCAATTGCTCTCAGAATAGCACCTTTCAATTGGTGAAATTATATATTGCCTTGAGTTTTTCAAAAAGACATGTGCAATCCATCTTAATCCCACTGAGCTGCGTACCGAGGAGCTGTTGGAGATTCGAACCACAGTTTGGGTACATATTGGCTACCTGAAGAGACTACCAAAAAGACCACTAAAAAGACTACGACGTCTTCTTGTTTCTGTGATGATGTGTTTACAGCACAAATTGTATAGATTTTGTTTGTTTAGTTTGCACACGGGTGATGGTTGATCCGAGCTCACCGCCTACTATTCACTCAACTTTTTTTTTTGCGACAGAAAGACAGCAAGATAAGCGACTCGACTTTTCTTCAGGTGTCTGAAGTTTGAGCAGTCGAGGATTCGTTTGTGTGACATAATAGTTACTCACTGCAAATTCTTTGTGTTTCCACATTTCCCCCGGCCATTGAAGAGCCGGACGATCTAACGCTTATCACTGCATTTCCATATCAGTCGAGGCTTAACAGCATACCGCAGCAATGCCTCACCGTGCTGCCTCTCCGGCGGAGTCGGAGGTCGAGTTCGACATCACGAAATCCCTTTTTGAAAATGACAGCGATTCCGATGGCGGCGCAAAGCCACCCCTCAAAAAGAAATCCCAGAAGCCCGATACCAACGAATCTCTTGACTTTCTAAACGAAGACGATGGCGATGCGGCTTTCATTGCGAACTCGCAGGCGTCTGCCAACCGGAAGGGTGCAAACCTCAAGGGCCGCACTGTGAAGAAGGGAGGTGGTTTCCAGGCAATGGGTCTCAGCATGACTCTGCTGAAAGCGATTACCCGCAAAGGATTTTCCGTACCTACTCCGATTCAGCGAAAGACTATTCCCGTGATCATGGATGACAAGGATGTGGTTGGCATGGCTCGAACTGGTTCCGGAAAGACTGCCTCGTTCGTTATTCCTATGATTGAGAAGTTGAAGAGCCATAGCACCACGTTCGGTGCACGTGGTCTGATCATGTCCCCATCCCGTGAATTGGCACTGCAAACCATGAAGGTCGTTAAGGAGATGGGCAAGGGAACGAACTTGACGTCGGTGCTTCTCATTGGTGGTGACAGTCTGGAAGATCAGTTCGGCATGATGTCTAACAACCCCGATATCATCATCGCGACACCCGGTCGATTCCTGCACTTGAAGGTTGAAATGGACATGGATCTCTCCAGCATAAAGTATGTTGTCTTCGATGAAGCCGACAGACTGTTCGAAATGGGTTTCGCGGCACAGTTGACCGAGATTTTGCACGGCCTACCCACCAATCGCCAGACTCTTCTCTTTTCCGCTACATTGCCCAAGTCTCTTGTCGAATTCGCGCGCGCTGGTCTGCAAGATCCAAGTCTGATTCGTCTGGATACGGAAAATAAGGTCTCGCCTGACCTACAAAACGCCTTTTTTGCCATCAAGTCATCAGACAAAGAAGGTGCCCTACTACACATTCTGCACAACATTATCAAAATGCCTACCGGCGAGACAGATATTGGCATAAGACTACGCCAAGAAGCCGAGAATCCCTCACGGAAGCGCAAGAGATCGGATGTCCGTCTCCCGAGCGGCTTCAAGGAGTCACCTACCAAGCACTCAACCATCGTGTTCGCTGCAACTAAGCACCACGTCGACTACCTCTATTCTCTTCTCGTCGAGGCAGGATTTGCCACTTCCTATGCCTACGGTTCCCTGGATCAGACTGCTCGTAATCACCATGTTCAAAACTTCCGATCGGGCATCTCAAATATCCTGGTCGTCACCGATGTGGCCGCCAGAGGTATTGATATTCCTGTTCTTGCCAACGTCATCAACTACGACTTCCCATCACAGCCCAAGATCTTCATTCACCGCGTGGGTCGTACAGCCCGTGCCGGCCAAAAGGGTTGGAGTTACAGTCTTGTCCGCGACAAAGATGCCCCGTATCTTCTGGATCTCCAGCTGTTCTTAGGACGCAGACTAGTTCTCGGTCGTCAACATGGCACTGATCTCAACTTTGCAGAGGACGTTGTCGTGGGAACGCTGCCGAGGGAGCCTATCTCTCGCTCTTGCGAATGGGTACAGAAGGTGCTCGACGATGATGTGGATATTTTCGGACAAAAGCAAGTGTCTCAAAAGGGAGAGAAGCTATACCTACGCACCCGCAATTCGGCCTCCGCCGAGAGTGCGAAGCGGGCCAAGGAGGTTGTGTCTTCTGATCACTGGGCCGAGATTCACCCGCTCTTCAACGACGCAACTAGTCAGAGGGAAGTAGAGCGGGAGAGTATGCTGGCCCGCATTGGTGGTTACAGACCCCATGAAACGATTTTCGAGGCGAACAACCGACGTGGCGGCAAAGTGGCTGACAACGAGGCCGTTGACACCATTCGCCGAATTCGCACCACTGTCGAGAACAAGAGAAAGCGGGCGGATGCTAAAGCAGAGGCCGAGATGGCAGCACTTGGCATGCCCACTCCTGGCGAGGATGGTGAAGCGGAGGACGACGATATCCCCGAGCAAGCCGGCGAGAACATGTCAGAGGCATCGGACAATGAGCTGGAGGTCACTTTCTCTGCCTACAATTCCAAGCCCACGCAAGGAGAGAAGAAAGACGCAGCAGCGGCATTCCAGAACCCCGATTATTTCATGGGCTACACACCTCAAAACAACGACATGGCCGAAGACAAAGCCTACGGTGTGCACTCTGGTACCAACTCGAACTTTGCCAGCGACTCGCGCAACGTGACGATGGACCTCAACGGCGACGAAGGCAAGCGCGGGTTCGGCGAAGCGCGCTCCATCATGCGCTGGGACAAGCGACACAAGAAGTACGTTGCGCGGCAGAACGACGAGGACGGCTCCAAGGGCGGCCGACTGGTTCGCGGCGAGAGTGGAGCCAAGATCGCGGCCAGTTTCCGCAGCGGTCGCTTCCAAGCCTGGAAGAAGGGCAAGCGCGTGGATCGGATGCCTCGTGTTGGCGAGGCCGAGACGCCTGCTATGAACAACATCACCTCTCGCATGAGCAGCGGGCGATTCCGACACACGCAAGACCGGGCGCCTAAACGGGCTGATCCTCTACGTGGCGACTACGACAAGATGAAGAAGAAGAACGAGGCAGCGCGGGAACGCCAGCACGACAAACTTGGTGGTGCGGCGTATGGTGGAAAGAGCGAACTTCGGTCTACGGATGATATTCGCAAGGTGCGGAAGCAGAAGCAACAGCGTCACGATAAGAATGCTCGGCCGTCGAAGAAACGGTAATGGATTAGGGGAGGGGATGGAAAAAGAAATTTACTGTAGAATAGATGTCTATATTGCAGAGATACCACAATTTGTGTTCGGAGATTTTACTCAGGTCCTCCATAGTATGAATCCGGGATTTAGGAACCGGCCAGTTCACCACATGGGAAGAAGTTGTGTGTGGCCTGGACTTTTTTTTTTTTTTTTTCGATGCTGTACGAAGACAGATTGGAAACTTGGCCAACTCAACATTGGAACTTGGCCCTGCAGGCCATCACGTTTAAACTGTACATCATGGGCAGTTATCAAGATGTGATATCAGCCCAATCACGCCTCAAGTGGACTCATACCTCTTTTAAGTCACCGTTTAGAGGATGTTCATCTGAAATGCCCGGGTAGTTCGCAGAATTGCCGAGTGACTTTCGGATTAAAGGTAATAAAAATTATATACTTCGTAGAGACTAGACTATCATTGTCATTTTACGTTGAGACTAGGAGAATTCCCAGTCCCGAATAATCTCCGTGTTAACCGGAACTATTTAACACTAAGAAATCGGCGAATTTTGATCTGATCATTAATTAAAATAATAAAATACCCAATAAAGTAATAAAATAATAAATAGTGTCTCTTAGTCTATTAGCCTGACAAATTAATAAAGTCCAGGACTTTGTATGTAGACACTATACCGGGAGGGGTAGGAGTTATCTAAACTGAATAGGGTATATAGTACAAATAGTACGAATAATGAACAGTCCTTATGATTGGCAGATTCCAAAGTCAACTAGTATAATTGTATAATTGTACAGACTATTTAATCCTGCATGAACGGGGTGACAGACCCCTTGCTGCTCCGCGTGCCGCATGTTCCACACCCCTTTTCCCCTCTTATCGGATCCTGCCGAGTTTATACATGAAAATTATTGTTGTACTCCGTATACTATAACACTATATAAGGTATATTATATGATATAGTACGGAGTACCATACTCTAGTCATGTCCCCATAACGTACCCTCTTGACGTCGACTCTGGAATCCTGCAGTTCTGAAGCCAGGGATGATCAGCAATGCGCACTCGCAGAAGCAAAGGGCAATGTGATCGAATGTGATCGCCTCCGGCGGCAGAAGGCTGCAGCCACATCTCTGTTGGGGTCCCCGGAAAATAAAGTAGATACCGAGATATTGTTTCTTTTAGGCCCTAGACCTCTGAAGACCCCCTCCTATCTCTCCCTAGTCCGTAGTCCGTCCTCCGTACTCCGTACAGATATCGAACTATAAAGGTCCGAGTCCAACAGAGAAAAAGAACGGTATTACAGGAAATGAGTATCACACCCGCAGACTATTTCCAGAAAATACCCAAAATATCCAAAAGCAAAAAGGAGAAAAGGGAGAAAAAAGGGACCGGTGCCTGCAGTTGTCCGACTCATGGAAGGTCCAAACACTGTGAGACCTTTCTTTTTCTTTCTCTGATCTGCGGATTGTAACAGTAACCCCTAGACGGAGCATAAAAGTCAAAGGATTCGGTCATACAAAGATTTTCCCGGGTGGATCGGAGAATAAGGGAAATTGTAAAAGGGTTGAAGGGTTTTTTTTAGTTTTTTTTTTAGGAGGATTTAAAGGGTTTAAGCGGGAGATCATTGAATTGCCGGGAGATTTTGTGGAGTCGAAATATTCAGGACTATTTATTGGCTTAAAAATTAGGAATATTAAATGGAAAATGGAAAATGGAAAATGGAAAATGGAAAATGGAAATTAAAGGGAAATTAAATATCAAAGACAAGTCTTAAGTCAAAAGAACATTTTATACATTTTATAAGGGTGACCCCGACTGCAACCCTAAGAAACAATTAAGTTACCTAGGTAGGTACATACCTAGGTATGTAGGTTACTATCTTATTATCTTACTATGTACTCTTCTACTATGTGTTATATTGTATATATTCTAGATTAAATAAAAATAGTCCCTCCCGTACTCGAAATGCACCTCCAACGCCGAGGTCGACTATTGGCAATGGCTGCGGGCACCGGCGTCGATCCGTCAATCTTCCACCTTGCTTAGTCCTGATTTGGTATACACTGCCCCTCTCCAAACGGGATAATGGGAAAAAAAAAAAAGAAAAAGTAAAAGAAAAAGAAAAAAAAGAAAAGAAAAGATTGAAGGGAAAAAGAACTCTCCTTTCACTAGTGGAATCCGATCCCTTCCCTTTTTACCCGCTCTGGGTGTCACTGACAAGTCTGGTTAATGCAAGCGACCCTAAAGTTCCAGATAGGAGGGGGAAGAGAGGGGGGAAAAGAGATATTCTATATGTAGTTATTAGTTATTGTCTTTTTTTTTTGTTCCCATCTCCGTATTACAGAGTGTTAACTCAAAAGACAGGAGCCTAAGGAGGGGCACCGTTAAACCCATTATTCGATGATCTACCCTGATGAAGATCAAGTCTATCAGTTTACTAGCGTCTGCATTGACCACTACTCTCTACTCCGTACGGAAGTAGAGAGTAGACTTGATCAAGTCCTCAAGTTTGACTATCGAACGCCTTGGGAGCATCCAAGTGGGTACTTTTTCCCTTTTACATTTCTCTCTCCTTTAACAAAAATACAACGGAACGTGGGACGTGTGATCAAGAGGCAAGGCGTGGGGGCTTTGACATTTTACCTGATCCTAGCTCAATGATCGACCGCCATCCTGCAATAAGTCGCCCTGGGAAGATATGCGTATGAGTAACCCTGTGCCCTGCTGTCATCTAGAAATCTCCCATGCAGTCTATTTTCTGACTCCTCCAATAGATCTCTTGATTATAAGCTTGGGCTCTCGGCATTGGACCTTTGATGACTTAATTTTTTTTTTCTCTCTATATTTCTCCCTACACCGCGCTTTCTATTTCTCCTAGGTATTCAGCTGATCTATTGGCTCAGACATGCTGCCTCAAAGTACCGCGAAATCTAGTCCCTGTTTGTGACTTTGAATATCTAGGAAAAGAAAAGAGGGAGCACAAAAAAAACAGAGAAAAAAAGAAAAAGAAAGCCGGAAAAAAAAAGGAAAAAAAAAGAAGCATTTGCCCCGTGGGCCCTTTCCCTTTCCTGCCCGACACCCCGATGCAATCACTCGTGCTTCACCCTCCGAGCCTCACTATCCCCCAGTTCGGACAACGATTCAACCAGGGCCCAGGGCCGTTGAATCGATCTTGGTCCCCCAATGCTCGAGGGTGTAGCCCCCGGGCTCCTATACACCATCAATCTATGTCTGGATCCCCTCCAGCAAAACCCTCGGAGCTATCCGCGGAGAGCAAGCCTCGGGGATATCCTTCCTCTCCTGTAGTTACGACTGAGCGGTCTGCTGTGTCTACATTGGATATATCGCAAGCACCGGTTAATGAGCCATTGCCACGGTTGAAATATAACGAACAGGGGCCGGTATATGGATCTCCACTGCCAGGAGCAGGAGCACCGCCATGTCCACTCCCAACACTGGACCCAACGCATCCCGCAGGTCGCTCACTGGCACAGAAATCAACCCGACGCACAAAAGCTCATGTGGCATCGGCTTGTGTCAATTGCAAGAAAAAGCACCTTGGATGTGACCCGGCTCGTCCATGTCGACGATGTGTGCTTGCTGGAAAAGCCGTAAGTGTTAAGAAAATCCCCAACCGTGGAATCGCCACTAACGAGCAGGGGGGAAAAAGTCAACATGTGTGGACGTCACGCACAAAAAGCGAGGACGACCCCCGTTGAAAGCAGAGGATTCGTCCCTTAGGTCCTATACCACACATTTGGATAACCCGACTATTCCTGCGGAGGCCCAACCAACCATGCCCCCGCGGCGGACCATTATGCACCGGGCCACGTCTTCACGAGAACTACGGCCCATGACAGATCTACAGGGATTGGGAGATGTAAGTTCAGGAGTACGGACACCACATCGGTGGTCGGCTTCGGTATTTCCTCTGACACGGCCTATGGACCCATCCCCTACGGTCCCGGGGGGTATGATTCGACGCCCATTCTCTTCATCCGGACCGCCATCGCATACGGTACCCACACATCCACATGTACCTTCACCATACATGCCAATGGCAGGGTTCAATCCGGCCTTGAAAGTCAACACCATGTCTGGTGGCATGGAGCGGCGATTCCCGACGTACGGCGTCCCAGCATTACCACCGCCAACATCACCCCCTCAACATCAGCCACCCGTCGGTATCCCCTTTCTACCGTATACTGAGACACCCGGCAATCCTATCCGTCCAACAAATGATCCGCGGGTATCGTTATCACCTCGGGATCCATATAACATCGAATCCCCGGTCCGGCTCCCTCCAATCCACCAGGCCACAGCCAGGCCACCTCCTCCCCACCATGTCCATCGCCTGAGCGACCCGTACCCAATGAATTGGACTTTCCCAGGCCGAGAAGAACCCCTCCACGACCCCCGCGCTCTACCTCTCCACAGATCCGCAGGCCCAGCCTTCAACTACTCCCTCCCTCACCAACGCTCCTCCTCCATAACAAGCGCAACCATGGACCCCACACCCCGCCATCTCGGGCCAGTGGAATTGCCATCACCGATCCAGGTGCCAACTGCCAACTCGCCTTCCATGGCGAGGACTGATCCACCCAGCACCGAAGCTGATGGTCAAGATAACAGGCCAATCAAACGGCGCAGGATGGCTTTGGATGATATGGTCAATGGCTGATAACGACTGATAACGGCACTGATCTCGATCCCATCTGCAACCTGATACTGATACTCATCGGAGGCTGGAGTTCCTCCTTGTACTGTATAATCATACTGTTGAATCCCCTGTAGCAGGGTCTACGGGGACCAATCATTTCCGTTTACGAGTCTTTCCGGTGCGAGCACTGAGCAAATGACCCGATGGACAGTTAGGTTTCATCATATCGTTTCGTCGGTTTAATCCCGTTTCCAATATCTCGATTTGTTTTGTTTTCCAAGGTGCAGGGCATGAAAAGCATACGTTCTCATTTCCCGGTGTTTTCCTTTTTTCCTTTTTTTTCCTTTTTTTCCTTTTTTTTTTTTTTCCGCTTTTCCTATGTTATGTGCCAGGATATCCCAACCGCATTGTTTCCTGTTTTTGCTTCTGCAATTGCAATTATCTATCTCATCTCCCGACGGGTATCTCTGATTAGCTTGTCTCTGGACAAAATGGAAGGTCGGCTAGTTGAGGATCTCTTATGTCTACCATCTATTTCCTTTGTCATATCCTTATCTCTTTTGTCACTTGCATCTCATTTGTCGATCTTTGATTCCCCTTCTCGCGAGTACCCCTATAGTTGATGCGCGATTTTTTGTCCCCAGGTTATCATGGCATGGCGTTTCGCGGCGAACATGGGGGTGGTCTTGCATTGGTTTTTGTCCCTTATTTTCTTATTTTTTGGCGTATATGAATTGTATGAATGGCATTTTCAGCTTGGTTTAGCTGTTCTGGCTTTGTGTCTGCGTGTTGTAGTTATCTGTACACGTGTGTAGGTGTATGTATATACATATAGGATCTGAAATACGACTTTATGTCAGTCTCAGACCTGGTCTATGTCATTGTTCTATAGGGTGATGGAGGAGCTTAGCTCTTTTTTGCACGGAGATGGATAGAGCATATATCTGTACAGTTTTCGCTTTTGTGCCAATCATGCTTCGAAATTATAATAATTAAAACCAAATCGCGTTTAGTGACTCGGGCAATGATATCATTAAAAATAATAATAATAGTATGAACAAAAAATATAAAAAAATGCACTAAGAGGGAATCGAACCCCCGGCACAACATAACTTGGCGGTCGGAAGACCACTGGAAGTGTTATATGTTACCACTACACCATTAGTGCTTGTTATGGTATTTCATCACTTGTCTAATCTATACCCGAGTTTACTTCCAAATGCATACTGAGTATTGGGTTAGTATTGGGTTTAAACACTGTCGGGAATCTATAGGAATCATTTGCTGTAAATGCCAAAGACGGATGTCAGTAAAGTTGTAATTGCAATGGCTTGTGACTTAGTCATGGTCAAGTGTGAACATTATCGAGATGTCATTATTCCTTCAGAATATATATCACTAGCATTTGATTCGACTATGTACCATTTTAAAACAAAAAATCAATTTCGAGAGAGCAATTAACAAAACCTCCAATACAAACCAAGATCATATCACTACTAGTAGGTTTCAGAAGTATCTCTGCAAGGCGGCATTGTGCATGAGAAAAATTTACCAGGCAAACGCTTGGTGAGACAATGACCCCCAGAGATAAAACCCCGCCATTTCCCCTCCATCCCCATTTTCATGATTATCGCTATATACATCCCTTCCGTCACTTGTGACAAAACCTTTACCTCGAAAGTGAGAAACAAGCACACTGAGAAGGTGCAAGATAAAGTCAAATGGCATCTCCACTAGAAGAAGAGGGGATATGGTCTCCATCTATGCATTTGTTTCGCAGAGCAACCCAATCATCCCTGTTGTCTCGTACCCGAGAATCAGTGCCCTCCAGTGAGCGACATGCCATTTGATTTTATCGTGCACCTTCTCAGTGTGCTTGTTTCTCACCTTCGAGGTAAACGTTTTGTCACGAATGATAAAAGGGACGTATGTAATGATGGTGCAAAATTCCTGAGTACATCGGATGTCAAACAGTTCGACGATTTCTATGAATTTGGGCTTTTCTGAGCCATACTTGTCTTTGGCTATGCAGG
Source organism: Penicillium sp. CF05 (assembly GCA_002916455.1). Taxonomy (NCBI): domain Eukaryota; kingdom Fungi; phylum Ascomycota; class Eurotiomycetes; order Eurotiales; family Aspergillaceae; genus Penicillium; species Penicillium sp. CF05. The sequence goes on from PKQL01000332.1 coordinate 24,203, forward strand.
TTGTGTCGATTCCAAGTACCTTCTCTCCCGGCGATTTACATTCAAACTTTGTCATAAATCGACTAGGGCTCTGAGGAAAAAAATAGTTATAGGAAATTCCTCCATAGTATGGTGAACGTATAGTAAAACGCAGTAAGGAGCGACTACAACATAAGCGAAATAGCAATTCCACCTTCACGTTATAATATGCTCCACTCTATATCACTCTTCCCCGTTGGTCAGTTTTTCCATGGGTCCATTATGCGCTAAATCCAAATAGGAAATTTCTAAGTATTCGCACTCCCAATATCTATTTTCATTCTCTCAACAACCTAAGCTGGCAAGGACAAGACCAATCACTGATAGATATATCGATATTTGCATCTGTTTTAGGCTGCCATGTCAATATATAGTTTATATATAATGTCCCTCGCAAACTAGCTACTACCTAAAACGAATACGACGTCGCTCTACTGCGCCTTCGCGTGGCCTATGGAGTTCGATCTCTCTAACGCAAAGCCCATTAAGGCTCGGCGGACGCATCGGAAGTCGCGGCTAGGTTGTGCCAACTGCAAGAAGCGTCACATAAAGGTAAGAATCTTGCTGTCATATTTCCCAGATCCTTCCAATCGAGTCCTTATTTCACCTCACTTTGTGCCTTAGCACATTTTCAATTTACTATATTCTCGTTTTTTACCCACGCCTATTATCACTATGTTGGGAATACTGCGAGATATATTCTGTTTCCGTCAACGATACATCGAGCTACCCGAAGCTGACTCGGTTCAGTGCGACGAAAAAAGACCAGCCTGCTCCAACTGTTCAAGCCATCGGATCGAGTGCGGATATCACGACACTGCAGAGCCAGCCAGATCACAAACCCCACCTGCCACCGAGCGGCCATGTCGAAGTCGATACCGACATTATCGCTATGCCGCAGCCGGACTCAAACACTCTTTCAAACTATCCAAGATTCAGCCACCGCAATATACCCAATCGACTGGAATACAAAGTAGCCAGTCATCGGGCTTGACCAGCACCATTTCCCTGGCCGACCTTCAACTCTTACACCACTACACCATCGACACATACCAGACCATGACGACTAGTCCAGATCTCCAGACTGTGTGGCAAAAAACCCTCGTACAATGGGGGATTGAGTTTCCATACATCCTACATCTCATTCTCGCTCTATCTGCCCTCCATCTAGCCCACGAACAGCCAGATCTCCAAGAGCAATACATACAACAAGCCGACGACCATTTCAGCTTCGGAGTCCGATCAGTTACAAGCGTGTTTTCTGAGCTGAACGCCGACAATTGCCAGAGAGTTTACATGTCCGCCGTTATGATATGTTTTATATACTTCGGCAGAGGCCCACGACCAGGAGAATACCTCATCTTCAGCGACAGCGGACCGGCCGAGTGGCTGGTTCTTATGCGCGGAGTGCGATTAATTGTTATGTCTCACCGCGCGAAAGTCTTCAGTGGGGTTCTCGAGCTAAGATCCAATGATCAGAGTCGGGACCTAACAGCCGAGATGCGCGATGAATTACATGAACACACCATCCACACGGAAGTGGTCAAACAACTCGTTGAGAGGGATGTCACCGACGATGAAATCCGTGGCAGGCACCTGACTGTTATTGAAGATCTCTTCGAAATCATGCGCGAGGTTTACGAGAGACGATCTGCTGGGTCTTCTGGTGTGGACTTGATGGATCTTGTAATGGGATGGTTTTATCGTCTTTCCGAAGAGACGATTGGCTCCTTGGAGCAGAAGGAGCCACATATCCTTGTAATACTAGCGCATTGGGCTGTGCTTCTGAAATACATGGACTCGGCGTGGTTTATGGATGGATGGGCCGAACATATGCTATCGGGGATTTCTATGTATCTGCACGAGGACTTTCGTCCGTGCATTGAGTGGCCGTTGAAAAAGGTGTACCAAACTCAGATTGAATAATTTTGTATATTATTGAATTCAATACATTGGAGTCATCTTTTCACCTGTATGATCCGAAAGTACTGAGCTCATTGGTACCAAAATTTTTAAGCCAATTAAATTTCTATTCACAAGCAAGAAGCCCTCGGAACTTGAGAATAATAAAAATTCTGCCTAGGTTATGAAACGACCAGGGTTCCTTTTTACCTGTAAATCAGAGCAAATAAGCATGTCCAGGTGGAACGGATCGGGTGGGTCCGCAGCAACACGTATTCGTTCCAAAAATTTCCTAATCAGGTAATGGCCACAGATCGTCAAGGAATAGGACGTTTAAGCTTGGTGTAAAAATAGGCGGGCCGTCTCATAAAGGCTTGACAATTCCTCCGATTGTACCAAGAGGATCCGTCAATACTTACTATCAATTTCGCCTCTGCACAATGGATATCGACTTCCACCCCGGTGTCAACGGGTCCGACCCTTATGTCGTCTTCTACCCATACACGCCCTCCGAAACAGCAGGCTATGCATTCATGGCCATGTTCGGCGTCATGACAATTGCCCATATTGTCCTGATGTTTCCATATCGCGCTGCATATTTCATTCCTCTTGTTCTGGGAGGTGTTTGTATTATTCCCCCGTCCTTAAGATGCTAGATTGGAACCCGACTAACACAATCTTAACCAGGTGAAATATTCGGGTACTACGGTCGAGCATTATCCCACAAAGACAGAACAGATATTGGCTCATGGGCCCTCCAAGAAATGCTCATCCTTTGCGCCCCGCCTCTCATCGCCGCAACAATCTACATGGTCCTCGGTCGAGTCATTCGCTCATTCGGCGCCGAGCATCTAGCCAGCATGACCCCTAAAAAGATCACGGTCATCTTCGTATTGAACGATGTGCTCACTTTCTGCACACAACTAGGTGGTGCAGGTGTCCAAGTCACCGGAGACCCGGATGTCATGGCTATCGGTAAGAAGGTCGTCCTAGCAGGTCTGATCTTCTCCCTGGCTGTGTTTGCCTTCTTCATTTGGATTGCAGCGACCCTGCAGCGACGACTTGAGAAAAACCCTACCGAGATTTTGATTATGCACAACATTCATTGGCGGCGGTACATGCTGGCTTTGTATGTTGCCTGTCTTGCATTGATGATTCGAAATCTTGTTCGGACTATTCAGTTCGGGGCGGATAAGAGTTCGGACGTCAACCAAAAGGAGTTGTATATCTATGTTTTTGATGGATTTCTTATGTTTTTTTCTATGCTTCTGTTGGTTGTCTATCACCCTGGTCTCCTAATCAAAAAGGCTCGTCGACTGAGGAAGGTTTCTGATTTTCATGAGCCTCTGACGAGTGAGAATAGGTTGCCGGATATTGAGTTGACTCGGTATTAGCCATGGGATGATGGCAGCCTAGAATGTGCTGGTCACTATCTTGATTGCTGTTTCATCTTTGATATTTCCTCTCTTCACGTTGCATTTTGGGGACTTAGATGATGGCGCATGGGTTCCTAAGTCTTTTTTTTTTCTTTTTTGTTACGCATTTCTAATAGCTTGGTTTGAATAGAATATTTTGAAGTTGCTTCATAGTGTCATTGTGAAAAGAGACCAAGTTCTGGGATTCTGGAGCAGATTTAACTAATCATGAAAGCCTTTGAGCTGTAATCATTGTATTCTAAGGAGATTCCGTCACGAATATGGATGCTGTGCGATAACGGCCTGTGGAGGTTGAATAGGGAGGTTTTGCTGCGGATTAGTCTCTTGAGTACTTCGAGTATCGCACACGTCCATACGGCTAAGCCAAGCAAGTTAGAACTGATTGAGTTCCCTGAGGATCCATTTGAAGCATCCATGCCGAACGTACCACAGAGGACAGGATCCTGATATATTAAGCAGCCAGCCATCCACGCATTTCGCATGGTATTGATGATGGCAGGGAAGACTCCGTAGGAGCTGCCCCACCTTGAAATCTTCAGAGCAGACTGCACAGGTCGAATTGCTGCTTCCACATAAAGCATTCTATTGAAAATTAGATATGATTGAATGGTTGGTGGATCCACCTACCGAGCCATCCGGCCTTGACAATGCGAGATTTTGATCGGCGAGCTCTGGACTGAATGTCCTGCTGGAGTGACTGCTGCTGGTCTGTTGGCAGGTAATGCCTCTTTCCACGTCAGGAGTACAGCTGCGTGCTCTGCTGCTGGGGAAGTCCCTAGTTCTGTACGTGGGTATTTCATTCAAAGCTGTTCTCGATAGTGTCTTTCTTCGGCTTCTTCCATAAAAGGCCGGTGTACTAGGGCCCCTGTTATTTAAATTTGAGCCTGAAAATTCGCAGCAAACTCGTCGGGGAGCTTGCAACTTTAGGGTAACAACGACCATGCATAGGAGGACGGGTATGAGTGCGATGAAGCAGTACCCAATGATTCTCCCTGAGGGAAATGTTATTCGGTACTTCTAATGCTGCTCAACAGGGGAGATATACCAGACTGAGACTCAGTATCTTGATTTTCCATGGGGTATTCAATGCTAAAGCAACAAGGGGCGTCAGGCTTGCATTTTGGTGTTAAAGAGAATCCCGTTACTAGCTAGGATACAGTTGTTCTGCATGTCCTCCCTACCCTTGATTTTCTTGATTAGCTTTATTGTAATCTTGCCATACTTGACGTCATCTTGTTCTACAGAGCTACCTCCAGGGCTACGACCTACCTACCCTAGTCTTCAACCTTGGAAGACTAAGCAAGTGCATATAAAGTGGGCCAAGGGTAACTGCCCCACATACACGCATTTAATTTTGAGGTCAGCCAATCATGTTTGTGCCGTGGTCTGTGAGCCGACCCACTTCAACCGGGGAAAACCACTTGGAACCAAGGAATTTTGACACAACTCTCGGCTCTCACAAGAACCTCTATGCTTGAATGGGGTGATGATATCAGTATGATTGTGAGCCTTGGCATGAACTTCCCTCTTTTTTTTATTTTTGGCTTTTATTTTTGCTTTTTTTTCAGGCATAGCTTTGGTTTTCATTAGGACATTCACTGAGATTTTCTCAAAACACCGGTTTACGATTGGCTTTCGCAGAAAAGCAATCATTCACTTTACGAATTCACATAATATGCTGACAACCTGTCAAAAGAAAGACTGAGCTGGCTAGCAATGGATGGCTCACGTCAAGAGACCGAAAAATCCGGAGGACCAGGACCGAGCCAGCCTCCTCACTGCTTGTCCTACACTAAAGTCTTAGAACAACTTTCGACGGACGCAGATGACGGGCTGACAAAAGATGAGGCTCTCTCACGTCTGGAAACTTACGGACATAACCGCCTGGAGGAGGGCGAAGGACTTTCGATTGGGAAAATACTACTGCGACAAATCGCGAATGCGATGATGCTTGTGAGTTCAACCTGTCTGTTTGCCTTACTTCTTTTTTTTTTATATATCGCAGAACTTGGCTAGGTGCCATTTACATTGCAAAAAATGAAGATCAGAAATGCATCATTCTAAAACTGCTTTCTGGCAGGTTTTGATCCTAGCAATGGCCGTTAGCTTCGGCATCCAGTCTTGGATCGAGGGCGGCGTTATTGCTGGTATTATTGGGTTGAACATCGTCGTCGGCTTCTTCCAGGAGTACGCGGCAGAGAAGACAATGTCATCTCTGCGATCGCTGACAACGCCGAGCGGGACCGTGTCCAGGGATGGTAATACGGCTATCATTCCTGCTATTGAAATCGTCCCCGGGGATATTGTTGAAGTGAAGACAGGCGAAATGATCCCGGCTGATCTGAGGTACGGCTGTTATTCGCTAACCCTTGTCTGTAATAGAGAGGTAGAATCTGTGCTAATGTGCAATGAGCAGGCTGATTGAGGTGGTCAATTTCGAGACAGACGAGGCACTCTTGACGGGCGAATCACTGCCTGTTCAGAAGGACTCCGAGGCAACGTTCGAAGAGGATACAGGGCCTGGTGATCGCCTGAATATCGCATATAGCTCGAGTACTGTGACTAGAGGACGAGCAAGGGGGATTGCTATTGCAACTGGCATGGACACAGAAATCGGAAAGATCGCTGCGGCACTACGTGCCAGCGGGCAAAAACGACGACCCGTGAAGCGTGGACCCAGTGGCGAGACAAAAAAGCGATGGCATGTCCAAGCATGGGCGTTAACCGGTACTGATACAATTGGCCGCTTCCTCGGGGTGAATGTTGGGACCCCTCTACAAAAGAAATTGTCTAGGCTCGCAGTTGGTTTGTTCGGTATTGCAGTTGTCTTTGCTATTGTGGTGATGAGCGCCAACTACTGGAGGGACAATAATGAGGTGATTCTCTACGCTGTCGCAACAGGGCTTAGTATGATCCCTGCCTGCCTTGTGGTAGTACTCACGATTACCATGGCAGTCGGGACAAAACGGATGGTGCAGCGCCATGTTATTGTCCGAAAACTAAGCTCTCTGGAGGCGCTTGGAGCGGTAACAAACATTTGCTCTGATAAGACAGGCACATTGACGCAGGGCAAAATGATTGTGAAACAGGCGTGGGTTGCTTCACGGGGAACTTATTCCCTCGAGGGTGGTAGTGAACC